>CAXKWD010000005.1:13293008-13555508 GCA_964059195.1 Ectobius pallidus | reverse complement strand
CAATCCTCGTATCTTTAAATTTAATCATTTATAACATTTCTTTCCCTTTTCTAAAAGCAATTTCTCAAACAATACACTAAATATATAAATATATTTTAACCAATAAAAATAACTCTCTCATTTCTTCAACTACTTTGGAAATAATTCCCTTGTTTCCTTTCTCTCTAACACTCCATTAAAATTTTTCTCTCTGAAATTTAATCTTAACTTATTCAAAATAATTTACACTGGAAATATCATCTGTAATTTCCTATCATATGCAATTCATACACTCACCAATTTTTCTTAACTTATTCCACCTTTACTTATACTTTTCTAGATTTTCTTTACTTACTTACTATAATCCTTAAATACCATCTCCTTGTTTATTCGTACAAACTCGATTTCCTCCCCTTCATCAAAATATATTTCAACTTTAACTGTGGTTTTAGTAATTTATACTTTCCTTATTCACTCACTATTATTCTCTTAATCAATATGCAAATTTTAATAAAATTTTTATCCTCATGTCTACTTTTCTCTCTTTGCATCTACTTAAATTTCGTCAGTATTCTTAACCCTACAAAACATTTAATAAAATTATTTTATCTAATTTTTATTACTTATGCTTGCATCCATCATTCTTAACTTTAGTATTAATATTTTCAAAACAAAATCAATTTTCATAAAATTTCATTTGTGATTAATCATATACAATTTTTTTTTTTTACATTTATTTTCTACGATTCAGATTTAAGGAAATTCTTTTCATGTTTCCATCTATCGAATTCTTTACTGCTAATGGTAATTATAATGGTAAACACAAATGGTATTATTACACAAAAATTTAATAAATTTTTTCTTTACACTTTAAAATCTGTTTCTTCCCGATATATATTACTATGCTTTTATATATATATATATATTTATATATATTACTTTACTTTTATCTCATGGTTTTAGTAATGATTCATACACAAAATTATTATTTAATTTCTTTACCCTAAACTTTACCTGTTTCTTTTCTTCATATTTCTCATGAGTCTCGCAAGAACTCACACACACTTTTTAAATGAATTTCTTTCCTATCAATTGTACATTTTTCTTTCCTTCCTTCGTAAACAAAATATTACATTAACTTCACAATTAATTTTTACAACTCTCACAAAAATTTGTTTTAAACTTTCTTTTCTCTACAATTTGATCTCTTCCGATGTTTTAATTTACATCGTTATTTCTGATTTCTCTCAATTCTCACCAAAACACATACAAAACTAATTTAAATGCTTTTCTTTAAAATCTTACAATTTTCTTTCTCTTTCGATGTTTTACGGATATTATTATCCTGACCTTTCTTACCACTCTCTCAAGATCCATAATTAAAACTGAATAAATTTCTTTTATGTAAGATTCTACAATTTTGTTTCTCTTTGGATGACAGGTTAACATTTTCTCAACTTAATAAATAAGTCTACACAAAATTTCTGAAATCCATTTCCTCATTCCTCTTTCTCTTCGATTTATGGATTATATTATCCCAACATTTTTTACAATGTTATTTCTCTTTGGATGATTTCGGTTTTACATCAATCCCGACTTAATAATTAAGTCTAGCAAGGTCTCCATACACAAAGTTTATGAAATCCTTTTCCTCAGATTAAGGGTATATTTACGAACACATGATTTCGTACTCTCATACTCTTGAACTAATATTTGCATTAGTCTTATCTCCAATTGTTTACGTTTTACCATAAATTTCTCTCTTTTACGTTAATAACGTGTCCATCATTATGTTTTGCCCCTTGCCAACAAAAACATAATATGCATGAGGTGGCTCGTTGCCCCTTTTATTTTCCGTACGTCTATCCGTACCCCTCTTGTAAAATACAAGATATATTACAGGCAGTTAGTTGCCTCAGCCCTTATCCAGTTCCAGAAACCTTCGTTTGACCTTATTACACAATAGTTATACTTCGATAACCTTTTCTCTGAGGTTACATTACCCGGTAATTCTGCATTTTTCCTTATCCTACTTTATATGAAGTCTACGTTACTCAGTGTGAGGAGTGATCTTTTACTCGCAATCAACAAATTAAATTTATTTGATTTATGTATAGCGTAGAGCTTTTCACTGGTACTCACTACTAAATTGCGGTATTTTGTTACCTGTTGGAGCGCTTTCAACCGCATGGAGCGGCCATCTTCCCATAAATCATTAAGATTATCGCTACAGAATGGACAAAACTCAAGAATTAAATTTATTTATTTAATTCATTCTGTTCAATTTAACAAACACATTTTAAATATTCCCTGAAAACTTTAATATTTTAACACTGCCATTAAATCGTTTAATTCACCTGACATTATTTCGTCTCTCATAACTTACGTACATTAATCTATAAAAAGAGATGTGATATAACCTATTTCAACATGAATTAATTTTAATTTATCTCTACTATTTACTATGCCTTGAGGAAGAATATTTATTATTCTGATGTTACTAGTACAACTGACTCATGTCATTGTCAATAACAAATACGTTAATTCAGCAGTCTGCTTTAGAGCTGATGTTGCGTAGTGTAACTTACACCTGCTTCCTTGAACAACTTGAGTTATCCTACAGTAGACATTCCTCTGACATTGAATCTTCAGATTAATATTATAATGCTTTTGTAATTTTAAAGCTTATTGCAAATTGATAAATTACCTCATCAAATTCTTTTAAAATTAACCCACATCTCGTCATTCTTAAACCAAAACTTTTAATCCTATAATCACTTCACAATTTTCTGATATGCCCTTATTTAAAACTTTCTATCCAATAACTACTGTAATTCCTACATTCCATTATGTTTTAACATATTAAAAACTTCTTCTTACTGATTTCCTGTCCATGATCCATTCTTAACCTATCCCTTACAAGTTTCAACTTCTGACCAAACTCGTTTTATTTTTCTATCATCAATTATTAAATTACGCATGATTTATCATCTTTGGTGCTTTAACTTTTTTTAATTCCGTACATCTTGGAACTTTCCTCCATTTGAATAAACTGACTTGTCTTTATTAAATAAATTAAATAGTTTAATTCTATTTTCAAACATCCTCATTTCATTGAATCCCACTAAACATTAATTTATTATTATTATTTACCTTCACGCAATTTAACACTGTGCTCTTTCAAATTATCTTCAAACAAATTCTATTGGACGACGTATTATGATTATTATTAATATTAATAATCTTATTATTATGTTATTTAATAAAATTACATTTGGTCTAACCTAATAATCTGCTAACGTGAAACACTATAATACCTAACTGTAACATTAAGTTAACTTCAACATTAATTTAACTTCAACAAAAACTAAGGAAATTAATTGGTCTCAAGTAATCACAACATTCAACGCTAAACAAATTTCTTTAATACCTTAATTCAGCACATTCCTCAACATACGATAACCTCAACTATTATTGTTTTATCCTCTCCTCTCATTTTATTTTCTTTAAAATAACGTCTTTCTAATTGTGGAATATTTTCAATGAACCTAACCTTAGCATTTAAATTAATAAATACACAACCGAAATGATTTTGTTTACAAAATCTCACTCGAAATTCAGTTGGAGTGATTCATGCTTAACATATGTAACTGACTATATGCTATTTCTTCTGCTGTAAAAGCTACTATTCTTTGTAAATCCGCTGTTACCTTATCCTTTATTCCTACACGAAATCCAACCAGTGTTGTTTTCAATGTTAAGGGGAAAACATTATCACAAATTAATCTGATCACCTACAGTTTTGTTTCATAAAATGTACTTAGTTAACTTCCTCATTTAATTCACGGTTTAGACTTCCTAGTACTGTAACCCTTTTTTTTTTCTTTACAGATTTATTATTAAATGATTCTGGAATTTAATTTTACACGTACTTTTAACTGTGTTTTCCTTCAAGAAACACATTAACTCTAGATAATTTACTCTCAAGCATAACTCGCTTTCTGTCAAGCAAAAACTAATTCTTTAAATCGCTTTTTCTCTATCACAACTGATTATTTTACTCGGGTTTCTCTCAACAAAACTAGTTCTTTACTTTGCTTTCTCTCTGAAACACTAATCCAACCGCTTCATGTAAATCCTCGGATGTTACATAAATTGAATGGATTTTCTGTAGTCCCAATTTTCCCGATAGACTACTTGGTCAATCATTAACTAGGTTTCCCTGGTGGCTATTTCTATTTTTTGTGCAACACGTTGCCAGAGTTGGGTTCATGACTCCCACCCTCTCTACCCTTTGCGCTAAGTGACTTTCGATATTCACCGCCTTCTGGGATCTACATTCCGTTGATACCCAGGATTCATGCATTTCTGCATACACTCTCGCAAGACTGCTCTCCCGCAAGTCTGCATTTACTTACTTACTTACTTACTTACTTACCCTAGGGATTTTATCTTTTATCTGTATATAGGCCTATATATACTCTCTCTCTCTCTCTCTCTCTCTCTCTCTCGGTAAAACATTGGAATCACTCACTTAATCTGTGGATTTCCATAAATTTTGTGGTCCAGTATGGGTTCACATTAGATCTTCGATCACCTTCTCAGCTGTTGCCTTATTGATAACTTCATCAATCGATATTTCCTCTAATCTATTTTTAAACTTACCACTTCGCGTACATTTCAATTATCATTGCAATTAATTAATTACACGGTACGACCTAGCCTTACTCCAGTAAACTTCTCAATATTCCTGTTCTGATTTATTCCTGACTCTTGTTAATTTAAATTTTATTCTCACTTAATCACATTCTGATTAACATTAATCATCAATCATTACCATGAAAGTGCAATAAATTTAATCTTACTTACTTCATTATTCTTTACTTTATTCCTTAATTAATTAATTACTTAAAACTGGCGACAACTGAGACTGTGCGAATTTCTAATGGGGATTATCTTACGATTAAACAACACATGTACTTACAATATAAGATAGTAGAAGGGAAGACACTGTTCCTCGGAACTGGCAGAGTTGCTCCTCCCGAACCCAGGACAGAAGGTTCGTTGACGAAGTGGCCACCACCCTGGTGATAGTCCTCGGACCTCAAGTTGGAATCGTCCAGAAGAGGCACTACGGTGAGTATCTTCAACGGGAAGTACCGGAATTCGGGTACTCCGTAGCGGAAAGATGTGGTGATGTCTGCTCCCTCGGTATGCGACGTCACCAGCAGAAGAAGAAGATGATGAAGAAGAAGAAGCTGCAGTATCTCTCGTCCAAGAGGCTACTCGTCCGAATAACTTTTATGCGCATAATTTTGAATTTTATTTTCTGTTTTCAAAATTGCCTCTTGTTTTTGAGATACTTGCAGTGAAGATTAAAGATGCTTCGCTTTTCGTTGATCCACAACGCTGCCACCATGTCGTATTGCGGCGACGACTTTTCTCCTTTCGGAGAGTTTGTCTCCGCCGTTCTACGCCAATGTGTGAGACTACTCTGTTTTTACTTAGCTGTTGTTGATCTGTAGAGATGAGATGTTGGTCTCTTGACGATCTTGGAGTAGTTGCCTCACACATGATAATTCGTGGGTTTATCTCCTTAGAGATAAGTGAAAAACTAAGCTTTAAGACGAGACTAGATGTTTATTGATAAATACATACTATACAGCTACATGTTGTGTTAAACGTTGACCGAAGAAAAATCCGACAATTATACACTATTCTGCGTATTTATAACTTCATAGGAAGGAGGAGCTAGATCAAAGTTAAAATAGTTATTATCCAGGAGTTTAATGGAAATTGGTGCTGACTAAACATTAATAATTATATTGATTATGTTCTACATATGACTAACTCAGCACTCCTTACACATGACTATTACTATGTCATCATTCTGTCGTTTATTGAACTTCAAGACTAAACAATTTGGCTTCCGCGTACACAGCAATTCATTTCCGTATTTTCAAACAATACAGTTTATTAACTTTTAATCTAACTTCTCTTCCTACTTTTAGTTCAATGCCCTTCTCTATCATGAAATTTCAAAATATCCTTCTTATTTTCTAAGTATAATAATAATTATACGACATTCCTCCCCTTCTTGAAAAGACTGAGGTTCCAGACCTCAGGCTTTTAAACCTTCACTTGAATCTAAAAACATTTCCTTGATTTGACCATTCCAAATTTCTGTTTCTTTTAGTATTGTTAATTTATGTCCTTCCTCCTTTACACCTTTTCACTTTAATTACTATAAAATACAAACACATACTTGACACTTTTTATCCTTCATTTTGCATTTCAACATTTTCTAATACGTCTTTTTAATATACTTGTTAACTCTATTCCACCCTTAAGTACATTATCAGTATTATTTCTTTTTTTTTTTTTACAACATTTAAATTTTATACAATAATGTTACAATAATTACACAATAAGACATCATTTCTCCTATCCATAATAATATTACAAAAAGAAAATCTATAATTTTCCTCTTTAATCGATCATATTTTCACTAATCATTTTTTTTTTACTTCATTAATAATCATCTTATTTTCTAAATCCTCCATGTTAAATAATATATGTTAAAATGGTGATTCGATTTCAATATCAGCAAATTACTTAAATTCATGCCAAAATATGACAAATTGATAATTTAAAAAATTTATAATATATTTTCTTTTTCAAATGCGAAATTACTTCTTGTGTAATTCCTTTACTCTGATATCCTAATATCATATTTACCATTAACTACTATTCTTTTGATAAACTTCATATCTAAATTATCGTTAAACTTTCATTTTTTTAAATGATGAGTAAAACATTAATTACTTTCAAAATTAATTATCAATACAGTGGTACTACTGTTTATAAACATTTAATTTTCAACATGTCTTTGTTATTACTTCAATATTAACCTTAACAATACCTAGTAACACCTAGTAATTACTTAAATATAAAAACATTTTCTTTTTACCTCTACGTGAATTTCTTAATTTCTTTTACTTTTTATTTCCTTTCTGATATATTTCCTTTTATTAATATATTGATCTAATAAATTAACTGAAATTACATACACTGATAATTTATTTTTAAACTTGGATTACTACTTAACGAAGAAATTTACCTATTAATGTGATCCTATTTCTTGTACAATTATCTTGATTTGACGGAAAGTTATAATTTGACTTTACACTTTCTCTTTTAACTGAAAATAAGTTTCACTTCAAAATGCTACGCTGACATTTCTACAGTCCTATCCCATCTTTTAATTTAAATTTTACCACTTCTTATTTTGATTGAAATTACATTTCACTTCCCAATTCATAACTACGCTGGCATTTCGACAATCCTCTTTCAATACGTAATATCATTTCAACTAAAATTCAACTATTAATATTCCTTAATATTGTTAATTTACTGTGTATCTATATGATGAGATAACGTATTGAATACTCATTTAATTATCAATCCTCGTATCTTTAAATTTAATCATTTATAACATTTCTTTCCCTTTTCTAAAAGCAATTTCTCAAACAATACACTAAATATATAAATATATTTTAACCAATAAAAATAACTCTCTCATTTCTTCAACTACTTTGGAAATAATTCCCTTGTTTCCTTTCTCTCTAACACTCCATTAAAATTTTTCTCTCTGAAATTTAATCTTAACTTATTCAAAATAATTTACACTGGAAATATCATCTGTAATTTCCTATCATATGCAATTCATACACTCACCAATTTTTCTTAACTTATTCCACCTTTACTTATACTTTTCTAGATTTTCTTTACTTACTTACTATAATCCTTAAATACCATCTCCTTGTTTATTCGTACAAACTCGATTTCCTCCCCTTCATCAAAATATATTTTAACTTTAACTGTGGTTTTAGTAATTTATACTTTCCTTATTCACTCACTATTATTCTCTTAATCAATATGCAAATTTTAATAAAATTTTTATCCTCATGTCTACTTTTCTCTCTTTGCATCTACTTAAATTTCGTCAGTATTCTTAACCCTACAAAACATTTAATAAAATTATTTTATCTAATTTTTATTACTTATGCTTGCATCCATCATTCTTAACTTTAGTATTAATATTTTCAAAACAAAATCAATTTTCATAAAATTTCATTTGTGATTAATCATATACAATTTTTTTTTTTTACATTTATTTTCTACGATTCAGATTTAAGGAAATTCTTTTCATGTTTCCATCTATCGAATTCTTTACTGCTAATGGTAATTATAATGGTAAACACAAATGGTATTATTACACAAAAATTTAATAAATTTTTTCTTTACACTTTAAAATCTGTTTCTTCCCGATATATATTACTATGCTTTTATATATATATATATTTATATATATTACTTTACTTTTATCTCATGGTTTTAGTAATGATTCATACACAAAATTATTATTTAATTTCTTTACCCTAAACTTTACCTGTTTCTTTTCTTCATATTTCTCATGAGTCTCGCAAGAACTCACACACACTTTTTAAATGAATTTCTTTCCTATCAATTGTACATTTTTCTTTCCTTCCTTCGTAAACAAAATATTACATTAACTTCACAATTAATTTTTACAACTCTCACAAAAATTTGTTTTAAACTTTCTTTTCTCTACAATTTGATCTCTTCCGATGTTTTAATTTACATCGTTATTTCTGATTTCTCTCAATTCTCACCAAAACACATACAAAACTAATTTAAATGCTTTTCTTTAAAATCTTACAATTTTCTTTCTCTTTCGATGTTTTACGGATATTATTATCCTGACCTTTCTTACCACTCTCTCAAGATCCATAATTAAAACTGAATAAATTTCTTTTATGTAAGATTCTACAATTTTGTTTCTCTTTGGATGACAGGTTAACATTTTCTCAACTTAATAAATAAGTCTACACAAAATTTCTGAAATCCATTTCCTCATTCCTCTTTCTCTTCGATTTATGGATTATATTATCCCAACATTTTTTACAATGTTATTTCTCTTTGGATGATTTCGGTTTTACATCAATCCCGACTTAATAATTAAGTCTAGCAAGGTCTCCATACACAAAGTTTATGAAATCCTTTTCCTCAGATTAAGGGTATATTTACGAACACATGATTTCGTACTCTCATACTCTTGAACTAATATTTGCATTAGTCTTATCTCCAATTGTTTACGTTTTACCATAAATTTCTCTCTTTTACGTTAATAACGTGTCCATCATTATGTTTTGCCCCTTGCCAACAAAAACATAATATGCATGAGGTGGCTCGTTGCCCCTTTTATTTTCCGTACGTCTATCCGTACCCCTCTTGTAAAATACAAGATATATTACAGGCAGTTAGTTGCCTCAGCCCTTATCCAGTTCCAGAAACCTTCGTTTGACCTTATTACACAATAGTTATACTTCGATAACCTTTTCTCTGAGGTTACATTACCCGGTAATTCTGCATTTTTCCTTATCCTACTTTATATGAAGTCTACGTTACTCAGTGTGAGGAGTGATCTTTTACTCGCAATCAACAAATTAAATTTATTTGATTTATGTATAGCGTAGAGCTTTTCACTGGTACTCACTACTAAATTGCGGTATTTTGTTACCTGTTGGAGCGCTTTCAACCGCATGGAGCGGCCATCTTCCCATAAATCATTAAGATTATCGCTACAGAATGGACAAAACTCAAGAATTAAATTTATTTATTTAATTCATTCTGTTCAATTTAACAAACACATTTTAAATATTCCCTGAAAACTTTAATATTTTAACACTGCCATTAAATCGTTTAATTCACCTGACATTATTTCGTCTCTCATAACTTACGTACATTAATCTATAAAAAGAGATGTGATATAACCTATTTCAACATGAATTAATTTTAATTTATCTCTACTATTTACTATGCCTTGAGGAAGAATATTTATTATTCTGATGTTACTAGTACAACTGACTCATGTCATTGTCAATAACAAATACGTTAATTCAGCAGTCTGCTTTAGAGCTGATGTTGCGTAGTGTAACTTACACCTGCTTCCTTGAACAACTTGAGTTATCCTACAGTAGACATTCCTCTGACATTGAATCTTCAGATTAATATTATAATGCTTTTGTAATTTTAAAGCTTATTGCAAATTGATAAATTACCTCATCAAATTCTTTTAAAATTAACCCACATCTCGTCATTCTTAAACCAAAACTTTTAATCCTATAATCACTTCACAATTTTCTGATATGCCCTTATTTAAAACTTTCTATCCAATAACTACTGTAATTCCTACATTCCATTATGTTTTAACATATTAAAAACTTCTTCTTACTGATTTCCTGTCCATGATCCATTCTTAACCTATCCCTTACAAGTTTCAACTTCTGACCAAACTCGTTTTATTTTTCTATCATCAATTATTAAATTACGCATGATTTATCATCTTTGGTGCTTTAACTTTTTTTAATTCCGTACATCTTGGAACTTTCCTCCATTTGAATAAACTGACTTGTCTTTATTAAATAAATTAAATAGTTTAATTCTATTTTCAAACATCCTCATTTCATTGAATCCCACTAAACATTAATTTATTATTATTATTTACCTTCACGCAATTTAACACTGTGCTCTTTCAAATTATCTTCAAACAAATTCTATTGGACGACGTATTATGATTATTATTAATATTAATAATCTTATTATTATGTTATTTAATAAAATTACATTTGGTCTAACCTAATAATCTGCTAACGTGAAACACTATAATACCTAACTGTAACATTAAGTTAACTTCAACATTAATTTAACTTCAACAAAAACTAAGGAAATTAATTGGTCTCAAGTAATCACAACATTCAACGCTAAACAAATTTCTTTAATACCTTAATTCAGCACATTCCTCAACATACGATAACCTCAACTATTATTGTTTTATCCTCTCCTCTCATTTTATTTTCTTTAAAATAACGTCTTTCTAATTGTGGAATATTTTCAATGAACCTAACCTTAGCATTTAAATTAATAAATACACAACCGAAATGATTTTGTTTACAAAATCTCACTCGAAATTCAGTTGGAGTGATTCATGCTTAACATATGTAACTGACTATATGCTATTTCTTCTGCTGTAAAAGCTACTATTCTTTGTAAATCCGCTGTTACCTTATCCTTTATTCCTACACGAAATCCAACCAGTGTTGTTTTCAATGTTAAGGGGAAAACATTATCACAAATTAATCTGATCACCTACAGTTTTGTTTCATAAAATGTACTTAGTTAACTTCCTCATTTAATTCACGGTTTAGACTTCCTAGTACTGTAACCCTTTTTTTTTTCTTTACAGATTTATTATTAAATGATTCTGGAATTTAATTTTACACGTACTTTTAACTGTGTTTTCCTTCAAGAAACACATTAACTCTAGATAATTTACTCTCAAGCATAACTCGCTTTCTGTCAAGCAAAAACTAATTCTTTAAATCGCTTTTTCTCTATCACAACTGATTATTTTACTCGGGTTTCTCTCAACAAAACTAGTTCTTTACTTTGCTTTCTCTCTGAAACACTAATCCAACCGCTTCATGTAAATCCTCGGATGTTACATAAATTGAATGGATTTTCTGTAGTCCCAATTTTCCCGATAGACTACTTGGTCAATCATTAACTAGGTTTCCCTGGTGGCTATTTCTATTTTTTGTGCAACACGTTGCCAGAGTTGGGTTCATGACTCCCACCCTCTCTACCCTTTGCGCTAAGTGACTTTCGATATTCACCGCCTTCTGGGATCTACATTCCGTTGATACCCAGGATTCATGCATTTCTGCATACACTCTCGCAAGACTGCTCTCCCGCAAGTCTGCATTTACTTACTTACTTACTTACTTACTTACCCTAGGGATTTTATCTTTTATCTGTATATAGGCCTATATATACTCTCTCTCTCTCTCTCTCTCTCTCTCTCTCTCTCGGTAAAACATTGGAATCACTCACTTAATCTGTGGATTTCCATAAATTTTGTGGTCCAGTATGGGTTCACATTAGATCTTCGATCACCTTCTCAGCTGTTGCCTTATTGATAACTTCATCAATCGATATTTCCTCTAATCTATTTTTAAACTTACCACTTCGCGTACATTTCAATTATCATTGCAATTAATTAATTACACGGTACGACCTAGCCTTACTCCAGTAAACTTCTCAATATTCCTGTTCTGATTTATTCCTGACTCTTGTTAATTTAAATTTTATTCTCACTTAATCACATTCTGATTAACATTAATCATCAATCATTACCATGAAAGTGCAATAAATTTAATCTTACTTACTTCATTATTCTTTACTTTATTCCTTAATTAATTAATTACTTAAAACTGGCGACAACTGAGACTGTGCGAATTTCTAATGGGGATTATCTTACGATTAAACAACACATGTACTTACAATATAAGATAGTAGAAGGGAAGACACTGTTCCTCGGAACTGGCAGAGTTGCTCCTCCCGAACCCAGGACAGAAGGTTCGTTGACGAAGTGGCCACCACCCTGGTGATAGTCCTCGGACCTCAAGTTGGAATCGTCCAGAAGAGGCACTACGGTGAGTATCTTCAACGGGAAGTACCGGAATTCGGGTACTCCGTAGCGGAAAGATGTGGTGATGTCTGCTCCCTCGGTATGCGACGTCACCAGCAGAAGAAGAAGATGATGAAGAAGAAGAAGCTGCAGTATCTCTCGTCCAAGAGGCTACTCGTCCGAATAACTTTTATGCGCATAATTTTGAATTTTATTTTCTGTTTTCAAAATTGCCTCTTGTTTTTGAGATACTTGCAGTGAAGATTAAAGATGCTTCGCTTTTCGTTGATCCACAACGCTGCCACCATGTCGTATTGCGGCGACGACTTTTCTCCTTTCGGAGAGTTTGTCTCCGCCGTTCTACGCCAATGTGTGAGACTACTCTGTTTTTACTTAGCTGTTGTTGATCTGTAGAGATGAGATGTTGGTCTCTTGACGATCTTGGAGTAGTTGCCTCACACATGATAATTCGTGGGTTTATCTCCTTAGAGATAAGTGAAAAACTAAGCTTTAAGACGAGACTAGATGTTTATTGATAAATACATACTATACAGCTACATGTTGTGTTAAACGTTGACCGAAGAAAAATCCGACAATTATACACTATTCTGCGTATTTATAACTTCATAGGAAGGAGGAGCTAGATCAAAGTTAAAATAGTTATTATCCAGGAGTTTAATGGAAATTGGTGCTGACTAAACATTAATAATTATATTGATTATGTTCTACATATGACTAACTCAGCACTCCTTACACATGACTATTACTATGTCATCATTCTGTCGTTTATTGAACTTCAAGACTAAACAATTTGGCTTCCGCGTACACAGCAATTCATTTCCGTATTTTCAAACAATACAGTTTATTAACTTTTAATCTAACTTCTCTTCCTACTTTTAGTTCAATGCCCTTCTCTATCATGAAATTTCAAAATATCCTTCTTATTTTCTAAGTATAATAATAATTATACGACATTCCTCCCCTTCTTGAAAAGACTGAGGTTCCAGACCTCAGGCTTTTAAACCTTCACTTGAATCTAAAAACATTTCCTTGATTTGACCATTCCAAATTTCTGTTTCTTTTAGTATTGTTAATTTATGTCCTTCCTCCTTTACACCTTTTCACTTTAATTACTATAAAATACAAACACATACTTGACACTTTTTATCCTTCATTTTGCATTTCAACATTTTCTAATACGTCTTTTTAATATACTTGTTAACTCTATTCCACCCTTAAGTACATTATCAGTATTATTTCTTTTTTTTTTTTTACAACATTTAAATTTTATACAATAATGTTACAATAATTACACAATAAGACATCATTTCTCCTATCCATAATAATATTACAAAAAGAAAATCTATAATTTTCCTCTTTAATCGATCATATTTTCACTAATCATTTTTTTTTTACTTCATTAATAATCATCTTATTTTCTAAATCCTCCATGTTAAATAATATATGTTAAAATGGTGATTCGATTTCAATATCAGCAAATTACTTAAATTCATGCCAAAATATGACAAATTGATAATTTAAAAAATTTATAATATATTTTCTTTTTCAAATGCGAAATTACTTCTTGTGTAATTCCTTTACTCTGATATCCTAATATCATATTTACCATTAACTACTATTCTTTTGATAAACTTCATATCTAAATTATCGTTAAACTTTCATTTTTTTAAATGATGAGTAAAACATTAATTACTTTCAAAATTAATTATCAATACAGTGGTACTACTGTTTATAAACATTTAATTTTCAACATGTCTTTGTTATTACTTCAATATTAACCTTAACAATACCTAGTAACACCTAGTAATTACTTAAATATAAAAACATTTTCTTTTTACCTCTACGTGAATTTCTTAATTTCTTTTACTTTTTATTTCCTTTCTGATATATTTCCTTTTATTAATATATTGATCTAATAAATTAACTGAAATTACATACACTGATAATTTATTTTTAAACTTGGATTACTACTTAACGAAGAAATTTACCTATTAATGTGATCCTATTTCTTGTACAATTATCTTGATTTGACGGAAAGTTATAATTTGACTTTACACTTTCTCTTTTAACTGAAAATAAGTTTCACTTCAAAATGCTACGCTGACATTTCTACAGTCCTATCCCATCTTTTAATTTAAATTTTACCACTTCTTATTTTGATTGAAATTACATTTCACTTCCCAATTCATAACTACGCTGGCATTTCGACAATCCTCTTTCAATACGTAATATCATTTCAACTAAAATTCAACTATTAATATTCCTTAATATTGTTAATTTACTGTGTATCTATATGATGAGATAACGTATTGAATACTCATTTAATTATCAATCCTCGTATCTTTAAATTTAATCATTTATAACATTTCTTTCCCTTTTCTAAAAGCAATTTCTCAAACAATACACTAAATATATAAATATATTTTAACCAATAAAAATAACTCTCTCATTTCTTCAACTACTTTGGAAATAATTCCCTTGTTTCCTTTCTCTCTAACACTCCATTAAAATTTTTCTCTCTGAAATTTAATCTTAACTTATTCAAAATAATTTACACTGGAAATATCATCTGTAATTTCCTATCATATGCAATTCATACACTCACCAATTTTTCTTAACTTATTCCACCTTTACTTATACTTTTCTAGATTTTCTTTACTTACTTACTATAATCCTTAAATACCATCTCCTTGTTTATTCGTACAAACTCGATTTCCTCCCCTTCATCAAAATATATTTTAACTTTAACTGTGGTTTTAGTAATTTATACTTTCCTTATTCACTCACTATTATTCTCTTAATCAATATGCAAATTTTAATAAAATTTTTATCCTCATGTCTACTTTTCTCTCTTTGCATCTACTTAAATTTCGTCAGTATTCTTAACCCTACAAAACATTTAATAAAATTATTTTATCTAATTTTTATTACTTATGCTTGCATCCATCATTCTTAACTTTAGTATTAATATTTTCAAAACAAAATCAATTTTCATAAAATTTCATTTGTGATTAATCATATACAATTTTTTTTTTTTACATTTATTTTCTACGATTCAGATTTAAGGAAATTCTTTTCATGTTTCCATCTATCGAATTCTTTACTGCTAATGGTAATTATAATGGTAAACACAAATGGTATTATTACACAAAAATTTAATAAATTTTTTCTTTACACTTTAAAATCTGTTTCTTCCCGATATATATTACTATGCTTTTATATATATATATATTTATATATATTACTTTACTTTTATCTCATGGTTTTAGTAATGATTCATACACAAAATTATTATTTAATTTCTTTACCCTAAACTTTACCTGTTTCTTTTCTTCATATTTCTCATGAGTCTCGCAAGAACTCACACACACTTTTTAAATGAATTTCTTTCCTATCAATTGTACATTTTTCTTTCCTTCCTTCGTAAACAAAATATTACATTAACTTCACAATTAATTTTTACAACTCTCACAAAAATTTGTTTTAAACTTTCTTTTCTCTACAATTTGATCTCTTCCGATGTTTTAATTTACATCGTTATTTCTGATTTCTCTCAATTCTCACCAAAACACATACAAAACTAATTTAAATGCTTTTCTTTAAAATCTTACAATTTTCTTTCTCTTTCGATGTTTTACGGATATTATTATCCTGACCTTTCTTACCACTCTCTCAAGATCCATAATTAAAACTGAATAAATTTCTTTTATGTAAGATTCTACAATTTTGTTTCTCTTTGGATGACAGGTTAACATTTTCTCAACTTAATAAATAAGTCTACACAAAATTTCTGAAATCCATTTCCTCATTCCTCTTTCTCTTCGATTTATGGATTATATTATCCCAACATTTTTTACAATGTTATTTCTCTTTGGATGATTTCGGTTTTACATCAATCCCGACTTAATAATTAAGTCTAGCAAGGTCTCCATACACAAAGTTTATGAAATCCTTTTCCTCAGATTAAGGGTATATTTACGAACACATGATTTCGTACTCTCATACTCTTGAACTAATATTTGCATTAGTCTTATCTCCAATTGTTTACGTTTTACCATAAATTTCTCTCTTTTACGTTAATAACGTGTCCATCATTATGTTTTGCCCCTTGCCAACAAAACCATAATATGCATGAGGTGGCTCGTTGCCCCTTTTATTTTCCGTACGTCTATCCGTACCCCTCTTGTAAAATACAAGATATATTACAGGCAGTTAGTTGCCTCAGCCCTTATCCAGTTCCAGAAACCTTCGTTTGACCTTATTACACAATAGTTATACTTCGATAACCTTTTCTCTGAGGTTACATTACCCGGTAATTCTGCATTTTTCCTTATCCTACTTTATATGAAGTCTACGTTACTCAGTGTGAGGAGTGATCTTTTACTCGCAATCAACAAATTAAATTTATTTATTTAATTCATTCTGTTCAATTTAACAAACACATTTTAAATATTCCCTGAAAACTTTAATATTTTAACACTGCCATTAAATCGTTTAATTCACCTGACATTATTTCGTCTCTCATAACTTACGTACATTAATCTATAAAAAGAGATGTGATATAACCTATTTCAACATGAATTAATTTTAATTTATCTCTACTATTTACTATGCCTTGAGGAAGAATATTTATTATTCTGATGTTACTAGTACAACTGACTCATGTCATTGTCAATAACAAATACGTTAATTCAGCAGTCTGCTTTAGAGCTGATGTTGCGTAGTGTAACTTACACCTGCTTCCTTGAACAACTTGAGTTATCCTACAGTAGACATTCCTCTGACATTGAATCTTCAGATTAATATTATAATGCTTTTGTAATTTTAAAGCTTATTGCAAATTGATAAATTACCTCATCAAATTCTTTTAAAATTAACCCACATCTCGTCATTCTTAAACCAAAACTTTTAATCCTATAATCACTTCACAATTTTCTGATATGCCCTTATTTAAAACTTTCTATCCAATAACTACTGTAATTCCTACATTCCATTATGTTTTAACATATTAAAAACTTCTTCTTACTGATTTCCTGTCCATGATCCATTCTTAACCTATCCCTTACAAGTTTCAACTTCTGACCAAACTCGTTTTATTTTTCTATCATCAATTATTAAATTACGCATGATTTATCATCTTTGGTGCTTTAACTTTTTTTAATTCCGTACATCTTGGAACTTTCCTCCATTTGAATAAACTGACTTGTCTTTATTAAATAAATTAAATAGTTTAATTCTATTTTCAAACATCCTCATTTCATTGAATCCCACTAAACATTAATTTATTATTATTATTTACCTTCACGCAATTTAACACTGTGCTCTTTCAAATTATCTTCAAACAAATTCTATTGGACGACGTATTATGATTATTATTAATATTAATAATCTTATTATTATGTTATTTAATAAAATTACATTTGGTCTAACCTAATAATCTGCTAACGTGAAACACTATAATACCTAACTGTAACATTAAGTTAACTTCAACATTAATTTAACTTCAACAAAAACTAAGGAAATTAATTGGTCTCAAGTAATCACAACATTCAACGCTAAACAAATTTCTTTAATACCTTAATTCAGCACATTCCTCAACATACGATAACCTCAACTATTATTGTTTTATCCTCTCCTCTCATTTTATTTTCTTTAAAATAACGTCTTTCTAATTGTGGAATATTTTCAATGAACCTAACCTTAGCATTTAAATTAATAAATACACAACCGAAATGATTTTGTTTACAAAATCTCACTCGAAATTCAGTTGGAGTGATTCATGCTTAACATATGTAACTGACTATATGCTATTTCTTCTGCTGTAAAAGCTACTATTCTTTGTAAATCCGCTGTTACCTTATCCTTTATTCCTACACGAAATCCAACCAGTGTTGTTTTCAATGTTAAGGGGAAAACATTATCACAAATTAATCTGATCACCTACAGTTTTGTTTCATAAAATGTACTTAGTTAACTTCCTCATTTAATTCACGGTTTAGACTTCCTAGTACTGTAACCCTTTTTTTTTTCTTTACAGATTTATTATTAAATGATTCTGGAATTTAATTTTACACGTACTTTTAACTGTGTTTTCCTTCAAGAAACACATTAACTCTAGATAATTTACTCTCAAGCATAACTCGCTTTCTGTCAAGCAAAAACTAATTCTTTAAATCGCTTTTTCTCTATCACAACTGATTATTTTACTCGGGTTTCTCTCAACAAAACTAGTTCTTTACTTTGCTTTCTCTCTGAAACACTAATCCAACCGCTTCATGTAAATCCTCGGATGTTACATAAATTGAATGGATTTTCTGTAGTCCCAATTTTCCCGATAGACTACTTGGTCAATCATTAACTAGGTTTCCCTGGTGGCTATTTCTATTTTTTGTGCAACACGTTGCCAGAGTTGGGTTCATGACTCCCACCCTCTCTACCCTTTGCGCTAAGTGACTTTCGATATTCACCGCCTTCTGGGATCTACATTCCGTTGATACCCAGGATTCATGCATTTCTGCATACACTCTCGCAAGACTGCTCTCCCGCAAGTCTGCATTTACTTACTTACTTACTTACTTACTTACCCTAGGGATTTTATCTTTTATCTGTATATAGGCCTATATATACTCTCTCTCTCTCTCTCTCTCTCTCGGTAAAACATTGGAATCACTCACTTAATCTGTGGATTTCCATAAATTTTGTGGTCCAGTATGGGTTCACATTAGATCTTCGATCACCTTCTCAGCTGTTGCCTTATTGATAACTTCATCAATCGATATTTCCTCTAATCTATTTTTAAACTTACCACTTCGCGTACATTTCAATTATCATTGCAATTAATTAATTACACGGTACGACCTAGCCTTACTCCAGTAAACTTCTCAATATTCCTGTTCTGATTTATTCCTGACTCTTGTTAATTTAAATTTTATTCTCACTTAATCACATTCTGATTAACATTAATCATCAATCATTACCATGAAAGTGCAATAAATTTAATCTTACTTACTTCATTATTCTTTACTTTATTCCTTAATTAATTAATTACTTAAAACTGGCGACAACTGAGACTGTGCGAATTTCTAATGGGGATTATCTTACGATTAAACAACACATGTACTTACAATATAAGATAGTAGAAGGGAAGACACTGTTCCTCGGAACTGGCAGAGTTGCTCCTCCCGAACCCAGGACAGAAGGTTCGTTGACGAAGTGGCCACCACCCTGGTGATAGTCCTCGGACCTCAAGTTGGAATCGTCCAGAAGAGGCACTACGGTGAGTATCTTCAACGGGAAGTACCGGAATTCGGGTACTCCGTAGCGGAAAGATGTGGTGATGTCTGCTCCCTCGGTATGCGACGTCACCAGCAGAAGAAGAAGATGATGAAGAAGAAGAAGCTGCAGTATCTCTCGTCCAAGAGGCTACTCGTCCGAATAACTTTTATGCGCATAATTTTGAATTTTATTTTCTGTTTTCAAAATTGCCTCTTGTTTTTGAGATACTTGCAGTGAAGATTAAAGATGCTTCGCTTTTCGTTGATCCACAACGCTGCCACCATGTCGTATTGCGGCGACGACTTTTCTCCTTTCGGAGAGTTTGTCTCCGCCGTTCTACGCCAATGTGTGAGACTACTCTGTTTTTACTTAGCTGTTGTTGATCTGTAGAGATGAGATGTTGGTCTCTTGACGATCTTGGAGTAGTTGCCTCACACATGATAATTCGTGGGTTTATCTCCTTAGAGATAAGTGAAAAACTAAGCTTTAAGACGAGACTAGATGTTTATTGATAAATACATACTATACAGCTACATGTTGTGTTAAACGTTGACCGAAGAAAAATCCGACAATTATACACTATTCTGCGTATTTATAACTTCATAGGAAGGAGGAGCTAGATCAAAGTTAAAATAGTTATTATCCAGGAGTTTAATGGAAATTGGTGCTGACTAAACATTAATAATTATATTGATTATGTTCTACATATGACTAACTCAGCACTCCTTACACATGACTATTACTATGTCATCATTCTGTCGTTTATTGAACTTCAAGACTAAACAATTTGGCTTCCGCGTACACAGCAATTCATTTCCGTATTTTCAAACAATACAGTTTATTAACTTTTAATCTAACTTCTCTTCCTACTTTTAGTTCAATGCCCTTCTCTATCATGAAATTTCAAAATATCCTTCTTATTTTCTAAGTATAATAATAATTATACGACATTCCTCCCCTTCTTGAAAAGACTGAGGTTCCAGACCTCAGGCTTTTAAACCTTCACTTGAATCTAAAAACATTTCCTTGATTTGACCATTCCAAATTTCTGTTTCTTTTAGTATTGTTAATTTATGTCCTTCCTCCTTTACACCTTTTCACTTTAATTACTATAAAATACAAACACATACTTGACACTTTTTATCCTTCATTTTGCATTTCAACATTTTCTAATACGTCTTTTTAATATACTTGTTAACTCTATTCCACCCTTAAGTACATTATCAGTATTATTTCTTTTTTTTTTTTTACAACATTTAAATTTTATACAATAATGTTACAATAATTACACAATAAGACATCATTTCTCCTATCCATAATAATATTACAAAAAGAAAATCTATAATTTTCCTCTTTAATCGATCATATTTTCACTAATCATTTTTTTTTACTTCTTTAATAATCATCTTATTTTCTAAATCCTCCATGTTAAATAATATATGTTAAAATGGTGATTCGATTTCAATATCAGCAAATTACTTAAATTCATGCCAAAATATGACAAATTGATAATTTAAAAAATTTATAATATATTTTCTTTTTCAAATGCGAAATTACTTCTTGTGTAATTCCTTTACTCTGATATCCTAATATCATATTTACCATTAACTACTATTCTTTTGATAAACTTCATATCTAAATTATCGTTAAACTTTCATTTTTTTAAATGATGAGTAAAACATTAATTACTTTCAAAATTAATTATCAATACAGTGGTACTACTGTTTATAAACATTTAATTTTCAACATGTCTTTGTTATTACTTCAATATTAACCTTAACAATACCTAGTAACACCTAGTAATTACTTAAATATAAAAACATTTTCTTTTTACCTCTACGTGAATTTCTTAATTTCTTTTACTTTTTATTTCCTTTCTGATATATTTCCTTTTATTAATATATTGATCTAATAAATTAACTGAAATTACATACACTGATAATTTATTTTTAAACTTGGATTACTACTTAACGAAGAAATTTACCTATTAATGTGATCCTATTTCTTGTACAATTATCTTGATTTGACGGAAAGTTATAATTTGACTTTACACTTTCTCTTTTAACTGAAAATAAGTTTCACTTCAAAATGCTACGCTGACATTTCTACAGTCCTATCCCATCTTTTAATTTAAATTTTACCACTTCTTATTTTGATTGAAATTACATTTCACTTCCCAATTCATAACTACGCTGGCATTTCGACAATCCTCTTTCAATACGTAATATCATTTCAACTAAAATTCAACTATTAATATTCCTTAATATTGTTAATTTACTGTGTATCTATATGATGAGATAACGTATTGAATACTCATTTAATTATCAATCCTCGTATCTTTAAATTTAATCATTTATAACATTTCTTTCCCTTTTCTAAAAGCAATTTCTCAAACAATACACTAAATATATAAATATATTTTAACCAATAAAAATAACTCTCTCATTTCTTCAACTACTTTGGAAATAATTCCCTTGTTTCCTTTCTCTCTAACACTCCATTAAAATTTTTCTCTCTGAAATTTAATCTTAACTTATTCAAAATAATTTACACTGGAAATATCATCTGTAATTTCCTATCATATGCAATTCATACACTCACCAATTTTTCTTAACTTATTCCACCTTTACTTATACTTTTCTAGATTTTCTTTACTTACTTACTATAATCCTTAAATACCATCTCCTTGTTTATTCGTACAAACTCGATTTCCTCCCCTTCATCAAAATATATTTTAACTTTAACTGTGGTTTTAGTAATTTATACTTTCCTTATTCACTCACTATTATTCTCTTAATCAATATGCAAATTTTAATAAAATTTTTATCCTCATGTCTACTTTTCTCTCTTTGCATCTACTTAAATTTCGTCAGTATTCTTAACCCTACAAAACATTTAATAAAATTATTTTATCTAATTTTTATTACTTATGCTTGCATCCATCATTCTTAACTTTAGTATTAATATTTTCAAAACAAAATCAATTTTCATAAAATTTCATTTGTGATTAATCATATACAATTTTTTTTTTTTACATTTATTTTCTACGATTCAGAGTTAAGGAAATTCTTTTCATGTTTCCATCTATCGAATTCTTTACTGCTAATGGTAATTATAATGGTAAACACAAATGGTATTATTACACAAAAATTTAATAAATTTTTTCTTTACACTTTAAAATCTGTTTCTTCCCGATATATATTACTATGCTTTTATATATATATATATTTATATATATTACTTTACTTTTATCTCATGGTTTTAGTAATGATTCATACACAAAATTATTATTTAATTTCTTTACCCTAAACTTTACCTGTTTCTTTTCTTCATATTTCTCATGAGTCTCGCAAGAACTCACACACACTTTTTAAATGAATTTCTTTCCTATCAATTGTACATTTTTCTTTCCTTCCTTCGTAAACAAAATATTACATTAACTTCACAATTAATTTTTACAACTCTCACAAAAATTTGTTTTAAACTTTCTTTTCTCTACAATTTGATCTCTTCCGATGTTTTAATTTACATCGTTATTTCTGATTTCTCTCAATTCTCACCAAAACACATACAAAACTAATTTAAATGCTTTTCTTTAAAATCTTACAATTTTCTTTCTCTTTCGATGTTTTACGGATATTATTATCCTGACCTTTCTTACCACTCTCTCAAGATCCATAATTAAAACTGAATAAATTTCTTTTATGTAAGATTCTACAATTTTGTTTCTCTTTGGATGACAGGTTAACATTTTCTCAACTTAATAAATAAGTCTACACAAAATTTCTGAAATCCATTTCCTCATTCCTCTTTCTCTTCGATTTATGGATTATATTATCCCAACATTTTTTACAATGTTATTTCTCTTTGGATGATTTCGGTTTTACATCAATCCCGACTTAATAATTAAGTCTAGCAAGGTCTCCATACACAAAGTTTATGAAATCCTTTTCCTCAGATTAAGGGTATATTTACGAACACATGATTTCGTACTCTCATACTCTTGAACTAATATTTGCATTAGTCTTATCTCCAATTGTTTACGTTTTACCATAAATTTCTCTCTTTTACGTTAATAACGTGTCCATCATTATGTTTTGCCCCTTGCCAACAAAAACATAATATGCATGAGGTGGCTCGTTGCCCCTTTTATTTTCCGTACGTCTATCCGTACCCCTCTTGTAAAATACAAGATATATTACAGGCAGTTAGTTGCCTCAGCCCTTATCCAGTTCCAGAAACCTTCGTTTGACCTTATTACACAATAGTTATACTTCGATAACCTTTTCTCTGAGGTTACATTACCCGGTAATTCTGCATTTTTCCTTATCCTACTTTATATGAAGTCTACGTTACTCAGTGTGAG
Source organism: Ectobius pallidus (assembly GCA_964059195.1). Classification (NCBI taxonomy): domain Eukaryota; kingdom Metazoa; phylum Arthropoda; class Insecta; order Blattodea; family Ectobiidae; genus Ectobius; species Ectobius pallidus. The sequence goes on along the minus strand of CAXKWD010000005.1, from coordinate 13,531,314 downwards.
GAGTGATCTTTTACTCGCAATCAACAAATTAAATTTATTTATTTAATTCATTCTGTTCAATTTAACAAACACATTTTAAATATTCCCTGAAAACTTTAATATTTTAACACTGCCATTAAATCGTTTAATTCACCTGACATTATTTCGTCTCTCATAACTTGCGTACATTAATCTATAAAAAGAGATGTGATATAACCTATTTCAACATGAATTAATTTTAATTTATCTCTACTATTTACTATGCCTTGAGGAAGAATATTTATTATTCTGATGTTACTAGTACAACTGACTCATGTCATTGTCAATAACAAATACGTTAATTCAGCAGTCTGCTTTAGAGCTGATGTTGCGTAGTGTAACTTACACCTGCTTCCTTGAACAACTTGAGTTATCCTACAGTAGACATTCCTCTGACATTGAATCTTCAGATTAATATTATAATGCTTTTGTAATTTTAAAGCTTATTGCAAATTGATAAATTACCTCATCAAATTCTTTTAAAATTAACCCACATCTCGTCATTCTTAAACCAAAACTTTTAATCCTATAATCACTTCACAATTTTCTGATATGCCCTTATTTAAAACTTTCTATCCAATAACTACTGTAATTCCTACATTCCATTATGTTTTAACATATTAAAAACTTCTTCTTACTGATTTCCTGTCCATGATCCATTCTTAACCTATCCCTTACAAGTTTCAACTTCTGACCAAACTCGTTTTATTTTTCTATCATCAATTATTAAATTACGCATGATTTATCATCTTTGGTGCTTTAACTTTTTTTAATTCCGTACATCTTGGAACTTTCCTCCATTTGAATAAACTGACTTGTCTTTATTAAATAAATTAAATAATTTAATTCCATTTTCAAACATCCTCATTTCATTGAATCCCACTAAACATTAATTTATTATTATTATTTACCTTCACGCAATTTAACACTGTGCTCTTTCAAATTATCTTCAAACAAATTCTATTGGACGACGTATTATGATTATTATTAATATTAATAATCTTATTATTATGTTATTTAATAAAATTACATTTGGTCTAACCTAATAATCTGCTAACGTGAAACACTATAATACCTAACTGTAACATTAAGTTAACTTCAACATTAATTTAACTTCAACAAAAACTAAGGAAATTAATTGGTCTCAAGTAATCACAACATTCAACGCTAAACAAATTTCTTTAATACCTTAATTCAGCACATTCCTCAACATACGATAACCTCAACTATTATTGTTTTATCCTCTCCTCTCATTTTATTTTCTTTAAAATAACGTCTTTCTAATTGTGGAATATTTTCAATGAACCTAACCTTAGCATTTAAATTAATAAATACACAACCGAAATGATTTTGTTTACAAAATCTCACTCGAAATTCAGTTGGAGTGATTCATGCTTAACATATGTAACTGACAATATGCTATTTCTTCTGCTATAAAAGCTACTATTCTTTGTAAATCCGCTGTTACCTTATCCTTTATTCCTACACTAAATCCAGCCAGTGTTGTTTTCAATGTTAAGGGGAAAACATTATCACAAATTAATCTGATCACCTACAGTTTTGTTTCATAAAATGTACTTAGTTAACTTCCTCATTTAATTCACGGTTTAGACTTCCTAGTACTGTAACCCTTTTTTTTTTCTTTACAGATTTATTATTAAATGATTCTGGAATTTAATTTTACACGTACTTTTAACTGTGTTTTCCTTCAAGCAACACATTAACTCTAGATAATTTACTCTCAAGCATAACTCGCTTTCTGTCAAGCAAAAACTAATTCTTTAAATCGCTTTTTCTCTATCACAACTGATTATTTTACTCGGGTTTCTCTCAACAAAACTAGTTCTTTACTTTGCTTTCTCTCTGAAACACTAATCCAACCGCTTCATGTAAATCCTCGGATGTTACATAAATTGAATGGATTTTCTGTAGTCCCAATTTTCCCGATAGACTACTTGGTCAATCATTAACTAGGTTTCCCTGGTGGCTATTTCTATTTTTTGTGCAATACGTTGCCAGAGTTGATACCCAGGATTCATGCATTTCTGCATACACTCTCGCAAGACTGCTCTCCCGCAAGTCTGCATTTACTTACTTACTTACTTACTTACCCTAGGGATTTTATCTTTTATCTGTATATAGGCCTATATATACTCTCTCTCTCTCTCTCTCTCTCTCTCTCTCGGTAAAACATTGGAATCACTTACTTAATCTGTGGATTTCCATAAATTTTGTGGTCCAGTATGGGTTCACATTAGATCTTCGATCACCTTCTCAGCTGTTGCCTTATTGATAACTTCATCAATCGATATTTCCTCTAATCTATTTTTAAACTTACCACTTCGCGTACATTTCAATTATCATTGCAATTAATTAATTACACGGTACGACCTAGCCTTACTCCAGTAAACTTCTCAATATTCCTGTTCTGATTTATTCCTGACTCTTGTTAATTTAAATTTTATTCTCACTTAATCACATTCTGATTAACATTAATCATCAATCATTACCATGAAAGTGCAATAAATTTAATCTTACTTACTTCATTATTCTTTACTTTATTCCTTAATTAATTAATTAATTAATTAATTACTTAAAACTGGCGACAACTGAGACTGTGCGAATTTCTAATGGGGATTATCTTACGATTAAACAACACATGTACTTACAATATAAGATAGTAGAAGGGAAGACACTGTTCCTCGGAACTGGCAGAGTTGCTCCTCCCGAACCCAGGACAGAAGGTTCGTTGACGAAGTGGCCACCACCCTGGTGATAGTCCTCGGACCTCAAGTTGGCTTCGTCCAGAAGAGGCACTACGGTGAGTATCTTCAACGGGAAGTACCGGAATTCGGGTACTCCGTAGCGGAAAGATGTGGTGATGTCTGCTCCCTCGGTATGCGACGTCACCAGCAGAAGAAGAAGATGATGAAGAAGAAGAAGCTGCAGTATCTCTCGTCCAAGAGGCTACTCGTCCGAATAACTTTTATGCGCATAATTTTGAATTTTATTTTCTGTTTTCAAAATTGCCTCTTGTTTTTGAGATACTTGCAGTGAAGATTAAAGATGCTTCGCTTTTCGTTGATCCACAACGCTGCCACCATGTCGTATTGCGGCGACGACTTTTCTCCTTTCGGAGAGTTTGTCTCCGCCGTTCTACGCCAATGTGTGAGACTACTCTGTTTTTACTTAGCTGTTGTTGATCTGTAGAGATGAGATGTTGGTCTCTTGACGATCTTGGAGTAGTTGCCTCACACATGATAATTCGTGGGTTTATCTCCTTAGAGATAAGTGAAAAACTAAGCTTTAAGACGAGACTAGATGTTTATTGATAAATACATACTATACAGCTACATGTTGTGTTAAACGTTGACCGAAGAAAAATCCGACAATTATACACTATTCTGCGTATTTATAACTTCATAGGAAGGAGGAGCTAGATCAAAGTTATAATAGTTATTATCCAGGAGTTTAATGGAAATTGGTGCTGACTAAACATTAATAATTATATTGATTATGTTCTACATATGACTAACTCAGCACTCCTTACACATGACTATTACTATGTCATCATTCTGTCGTTTATTGAACTTCAAGACTAAACAATTTGGCTTCCGCGTACACAGCAATTCATTTCCGTATTTTCAAACAATACAGTTTATTAACTTTTAATCTAACTTCTCTTCCTACTTTTAGTTCAATGCCCTTCTCTATCATGAAATTTCAAAATATCCTTCTTATTTTCTAAGTATAATAATAATTATACGACAGCCCAATAGTTCGGACAAGTTCGTTAATGAGCAAAATTGGCCCAAGGAGGTGGTCGGGGGAGGGGGTTGAAATTTTTAAAAATGTATATCTCGGCCCCTATGAAGTATAGAGGGAAACTTTGTTTGAATAAATTAGAGTACTCGCTACGGAGTTCACAGTGACACCAACGATTCGGGGGTTCGAGTGAGGGTGGGGGTGGGGGTGGGGGATGAAAATTCGAAACTTTTGAAACCACGTCTTGTGGGGTATCGTTGAAAAGCTCTTGATGAGTACTCTACAAATAAATAAATAGTTTCTTTATAGCTCTCATATGACGCGAGATTTTAATGTTTGAAAATAATAACACTTAAAAGAATTATTATAATATCATAATTTTGTCTTGTTTAGCGGCTTTGCTAATTTTATTCATTGTTGATCTTGCGCACGGCCTCCCAGAATATTATATCCTATTCTTGTTGTCAAAACAAATGATTGTAGGCTCTTCCTCTTTACTGCAGGTTTGCCATGCCAAGGCTAAAAAAGAAGAGTGCTGCGCAGCGATAATAAATTAAACCAAAAGCACTTTGAAATCTACCTCAGCCTGTAGGCCTGCCTAATGGGATTTTTTTACTGGGCATAGGTTTTTCCTCGGGTGCGCTATTTTACCTAAGCATGTAAAAAAACCGCACGAGAGAAACGTAAGCAAAGTAAAAAAACGACCCGAGACCCTAAACACAGTAAAAAAAAAAAAAAAAAAAAAAAAAAAAAAAAAAAAAAAAAAAAAAAAACTCACCCGAGAAAAACCTAAGCCCAGTAAGAAAGCGCCCAAGAAAAACTTAAGCCCAGTAAAAAAAACTCGCCTGAGAGAATTTTTTGTGCGTTTGTTTATAGTGCTTAGGGTTTTCTCGGGTGCGTTTTTTTTACTGGGCTTAGGTTTTTCTCATATGCGCTTTTTACTGGGCTTAGGTTTTTTCTCGGAAGCTTTTTTTACAGGGCTTCGGATTTTTAACGAGCTTAAAAACCTAAGCCCAGTAAAAATCACACACGACAAAAACCTAAACTCAGTAAAAATCGCACCCAATTTTTCTCGGATGCGGATATTCGGAAATCCATTTTTTAAACAATTGAAATTTTTGATAATGCATTTTTTGAAAATTTTAATTTTTAAAATGCATTTATTTGAAAATTGGAATTTCGAAAATCTTAATTTTTGGAAATGCATTTTTAGAAAATTGAATATTTTGATAATGCAATTTCCCAAAAGTGCATTTTCAAACATTCAAATTATCCAAAAATTATCAAATATTCCAAATTTCAAAAAACATTTTCAAAATTATAATTTAAAAAATATCAAAAATTTTATTTTTTAAATAATGCACTTTTAAAAAGTTCCAATATTCAAAAGGTGCATTTTCAAAAAATGCAATTTCAAATTTTCTAAATTACTAAAATTGTATTTTCAAGAATTCTACTTTTCAAAAAATGCAATTTCTAAAAATGACATTTAAATATCCATTTGTGCAAAATTGCATTTAAAAAATTTTAAAAATGCATTTTCAAATTTCAAAAGATGCATATTAAAGAGTTAAGTTAAAAAAATCCATTTTAAAAAATCACAGTTTAGAAAAAATGCATTTTCAAAATTCTATTTAAAAATATTCTAATTTTTTAAATTCCAAATGAAAAAAAATGCATTTATGAATTCCTATTTTAAAAAAATGCATTAACAAAATTCATATTTTAAAAATATCTATTTCCAAAAATGTTCACTTAAAGAATGCATTTTCATAATTACCAATCTCATTCAATAGGATAACTTCATTGAATAAGAATAAGTTGTAAAGAAAATTTAAAAATTAATTGCACCCAGCTTATAAATAGATAATTTTTAGAAATTTTATTAGCATGTATTTTATCAGTTTTAGCACCCCCAGATTAAAATTCTGGCTGTTCTACTAGACTCAAGTGAAGGCTAGATGGCATGAATTTTTAGGAACTCCAAAAAGTTAATATATATTATAGGGATGGGTCCTCTATACTTCGATACCTCGATACTTGCATGGTATCGGCAACGAGCGATACTGCAGAAACTCACTTGGTACTTTTTCGATACTTTGGTAATTCTGTAATTTAAGGAAATGCAGTATCTCTTTCTGCTTTTAGTAGTCTACTAAATACAGTAAGTACTTCTATTTCTCCTTGAAATGGAGAAAACCACTCTGTGACTTTTGTCTAGTCATAAATAAAGACTTTCCGACTTTTAAAATCCAAACAGAAGAGATTCTTAATTGTTTCGTTTCCTATCAAACGTTTCAATAACAACCAACAAGCAAGCTGACTGTCCAAACCCCATTGTAATTTTTGAACAAAAATTTGTAAGTGGAATTCTTAGTTTCAAAAACTAATTTTAGTTTTAATGTAGAGTTTAAAATAATTATAGGCTACTGATGATATTAAATTTGGACTCATTAAATATGCACACTTAATTTAGGTGATATTACACAGTACTCTCAACTTTTAATTTTTAATGTACCCATTTATTGAAACTGGAAATGTTGACAGTATCGAGGAAAAATCATGTATCGGTATCGAGAAAATCTGGTATCGATCCATCCCTAATATATTATTTTATCTAAATTAAATGGTTAGCTGTTAGATTCAAAATATTTGGAGTCCGAAAAGAAGTGCAGCAATGGCATGGATTGTACAGTTAGATAATAATGCATGAGGAGAAATTGCAGGTATAAATGCAGAAATGGATATGGATCTTAAGCGAGATTTCACAAATAATTACTAAACCAGGTAATATTTAATATCTAATGCGTGTAAATTATAACACAATACTGGTGGTGTAAAATGTATTCTGAACCAGTGTATTATGCAAAGCACCATTTTCAAAATCCACCTGGATATTTCTACTCCCATATCAAATCCTACCGGTTAGTGACAGCTCATTTACATATAACCTGGGGGGCTCTGTTTCATACAACTTTTACAGTTATATTATTAGCAAATACACAATAATATTAGTATTCTGTTTCATAAGAATATTTTCTAATAATATCAGTTAATGAAATCATGGCTGTATATTATTAGTAAATATTGCTAATATTATTAGCAAACTGTTTCACAGACTGCATAACTAATAAAATTTACTGATAATATTAGGTGTTTTTCTATAAGTGTATTTGGGCTAATAAGTTATTCTCAAACCCATATAATTCAGATTTTGTGACCTTATAATTGTGTAAAATGAATCACTTTGATTTAATTATGAATTTAGAAAAAGCTTACATACGATATCAAAGGAATTTTTGTCATAATTTTTTGGGATTTGAGGTTAGATTTTAGTCTAACTTACTGCTATCTTAGATAAGTGCCTGGCAGATCTATTCATTTCTTAGAGCTAGTTATTATTTGTTACATTTATGAAGATATATTTAGGCTGTGCTGTTTTGAAATAATATTGACAAAAAGACTAAGAAGGGAAAAAAACACAAACAACAATCCAGGTAAGTTATAACCTCCAAATCAATCAGCTGTCTAATGAACTAATAATATTAGTGAAGAGATTTTATGAATACTGTCCATATCTCCATGAAATAAGATTTTGATAACTAATAAATAATGTTATGAGTAATATTATTAACTAATATTATTAGCAAGTTCTATGAAACAGGACCCTGAAGTAGCAAATTATGTGGTGAAACCTTTGATCAGTTGCTCTCTGGAAAGCAATTTATAAAGGGCTGCCACATCGACAATCTCCCAAGCTGCTCTCTTGAAGGTTATTCCACATACCTTGTGCATAGTCCATCATCTAATTTCTTGTTTAGTTTTTTGTCCATTTTCATGAGCAAGTCCGTCACAGATGTAGGATTGTCATTGCCTTCACTATTTCCGCTCTTATTACCTGGGGGGCCCGGATTCATTTCGACACCTCCTATTATCAATAATGCCACCATAACGATCCCAAAAAACCATATGCATTTTGATAAGCACCTGTACTTGTTCGTTATTATTATTTTTTATTTTACACCTTCCGAACGTCCCTATATGCGCGCGGTATGTTTCGAGGTCAATACCCATTTTTCCACTTTCTGCTAGCGCCGCGCGATTGCGTGTTTCCTCGTCAGTAGCTGATACAAGACAGAATTTGGTTATGAAAAAGTGTTTTTCCTGAAAAATTGTGTTAATTTTGGGTTGTGTCTTATACACCAGAAGTGACCATGAATTCCTCCATTGAACCTTCCTCCATGCTCTCAACCACCAGCTACTAGGGTGAGACCCACATATAAAGAAAAATATCGCCAATCTTGGATTCAATGAGAAGTTATGAAAAGTTCTGATCTCAGACTAAGCACTTTGGTTTCCTTGTATTAATGTACAGGGTCCGGCAGAGAAACCTGACGGTTTTTAAATTGAAATTACGTCAAAACTGTATCGTTTGCGTACCGGTACATTATTTTATTTTAGCATTACAATACATCTCAAAGTATTTTACCTACATCAATTACTTTTTGAAAACTGTGTTCCTACTTCAATCCAGAAAGCTAAATGAGCCCATTACATCAAAATTATTATTATGGTTTTGTGAAAAGTTGGAATCAGCCGAAACTTTGTAGTGTTGTAACTCATTGTCGCCAGTACATTTCGCGCTTGCGCATTCAAGTAAAAATCAATTGCAAAACTTAGTTATGAAACCTACGTGTAAACAAGATTGCATCAGTTTCGCCACCATTTCAACATTCATCAAAATTAGAATATTCCATATCGGAATACCGTACTGTTGTGGGTGGCAATTGTTTTTTACTTGAATGCGCAAGTGCAAGATGTACTGGTGACGCAGTTTCGGCTGATTCCAACTTTTCACGAAACCATAATAATAATTTTGATGCAATGGGCTTATTTAGCTTTGTGGATTCAAGTAGGAACACAATTTTCAAAAAGTAATTGATGTAGGTAAAAAAAATACTTTGAGATGTATGGTAATTCTAAAATAAAATAATGTATGCAAACGATACAGTTTTGTCATAATTTGAATTTAAAAACCGTCAGGTTTCTCTGCCGGACCCTGTAGATTCAGAGATATTTCTATCATATTACAGCAATGTTTTGACATAGGGTAAGCTCATCTAATTCTGTGGTACTAAGACTAATTTTTTATTTAATTATCCATTTCAGAATGAAAAGGGTATTATTTTTTGCGTAAACTATTAGTATGCCTTATGTTATTATGTTATTATTTTATTCAATTGGAAGGAAAAAATACGTTAATAAACATCTTCACTCTCATCTAATTCCGTGGTACATCACTTAATTCTGTGATGCTATAACCTTAAATCCGTGACACATAGTATTTTGTATATAAATACATTTATTGAACTATATAATGAATGACAGATGACAGCATGAGTGTTAACCTATTTAATTAAACTGGTGAAGTAAAATAATACTGATAATTAATTAATTAATTAATAATTTATTTAATGAAAGTTTGAATTATTGTTACGTCAGCACACCATTTCCATTACAAACTTCAGTCAACATCACTCTCTATATCCAAACTGGCACAAGCATCACACATGACGACCTCGGCATCAGTTTCTGATACTTGACAATCTTCGTGGTAAGGTTTCTCACAGAAAGAGCAACAAATCCAATTTGCTCCATTTCTCTTCCGAACATCATTGCTGTAGGATTGCTTGCAAACTCCACACACTCAGTTTTCATCATCTGAGCTCGCTTGTGATGTGGATGGCTCTTCATCGGCGGCATTTATTGACAGTGGTGGAACATTTGATGAAGATGTGTTGGGAGGCGTGAGGCATTTTGCTTTGACATCTACCCTGCGGTTAGTCATTCTTTTCTTAGTCAGGTCGCAAGTAGGAGTTTTTAGCAAAATTTCCATGGCCTGGCGTTGTTTCTTCAGTGATGACAGAGCCACATTTTCCTGGGGCAGTTCTGGTTCACTTTTCGTTCATCACTCTCCATTTCTTGACTGTTTGGAGCAGGCTTTTCAGTTAGTCTGCTGGCTGTAAGAGCTGCATCTGGCACGGACGAGGGATTGAACGGATAAACTCCAGTCTTGGAAAATCCTGAATGGATATTTCCTAGTGTCACCGCATTCTCATATGCCACGTTGAACAGTTTGTGGAAGTTGTACTGTGTTGGTGCTACATTTGAGTTCTCCACTCGGAAGTTTTCTAACTCATTCCTCCAAGCCTGCTTTAAGGGACGGTAGACACTGACGTCCAATGGTTGTAGAATGTGGCTGGTATGAGAAGGCATTGTGAAGAGGATAATCTTGTTTTCTCTTGCCAAATTTAATACTTCAGGACTCACATGACTTCCATGGGAAATCATTAACAGAAGAACTGGCCTGCTTGGAGGAATGTTCTTCACGAAGTGGTGCATCCAGTCGAGGAAGAGATCACAGTTTATCCATCCCTTTGGGGAGAGTTTCACTAACACTCCTGGAAGAGATCCATTCGTCAAAGCTGGTGTTACCCTAACACCCTTGAATATGATCATAGGTGGTATTGACATTCCTGCAGTGTTGACACAAGCTAGGGAGTTGTAGTACCCTTCTCAGCATAGGTTCAATTGTAGATGTATTTCTTTCCTATGGATGTCACGATTTTGTTGATTTTCACAACATACATCAGGCCAGTTTCATCGCAGTTCCAAATGCACTCTGGCGAATTTTCTAGTCCTGCTCCAGTCAATGCTTTCTGAAGCTTTTCTTAGAAATCAGACAAGACTTCTCTATGAGCCACTGTTGCTCTAGCCGCTGATAGGTTTTCTGGTTGGCGTAGAGCTAGACCATATCTTTGTTTAAATCTAACCCACCAATTCCAACCAGCTGCAGACTTGGAAATTTTGAAGTGATGCTTAGATTTGGAGATTTCAGCTAGCTTAAAAGCGGTGTGACAAATTTTTGTCACAGTCAGTCCAAAGCCAAGTTCTTGCATATCTGTGATATACCTAACGAGATTTTGTTAAGCAGAAACACTCAGAGAAAATGGTCTCCCTACTTTTTTCGGTGTAAACTGGAAATCGTTTTCTTCTGTCAAATTGCTTTTTGCAGCCATTACATTCTCTTTTAACGTAGTCCAAGGAACTTGATATTCATGAGAAGCTTTGTATATGCTCCAGTTGTGAAATAGTAGCCTCTTAACAGCGTCTTTTATTTTCCTGGGACTGTACTGCCGGTTCTTTTTGGAGACTTTTTTGGCAACCATAGGTTTACCCATTTCAGACCTGCAATATAAGACATTTTCATTGTCATAAATTTGGGAATACGCAAAATATAATTCCTAAGTTACCTTAATTGAAAGACTAGGAGGTAACGCGATCTTGTTTTAAGAGTTATCCTATTATTTAAACAAGGGTGACTGTATTTGTTTCAGCTCTATTTTTCAACTATTATTATGACTATTATTGGAGGCAATATATTTACCACATATACCACCTGTTTTATCTTTAAAGTATTAATAGAATAAGCACATAATATTTTATCGACTTAAAATTTTGTTCTCAATAACAAATTGTATAGACAATTAAAGATGTAACCGAAATACGAATTATTGTTGTAAAAGAGCCACAATTTTAAATAAGCATAATATATAACTATTACAGCTGTTATATAGGTATTCAAGGCATTATCTACTCGTTTTATTTTATTTTCACTTTCAATTCACTTAATTCCATGATAGAGCAATGGCCGCTGGATGCCAAAATTCTATAAAAAATGCTCAAATAGCTTAAGCTCTGAAGATCAAGTGACTACTTCTATCTATGATGTAATGCTATATTGTAAATCATCAAACAATGCTGTATATAAAAGCGTACTGATATATAATGCAGTTTAAATACATACCTGCTTTTTCACAATTAATATATGATCCAGCACAAGAACAGTAGCAAACATCCTCATGAACCACGTCTCACAACTAAAATAGCTTCTTGTTAGCAACACACTCGCTCCAGGCCACCCATGCTCTCTGAGATGCTTCCTGCTTAGTGCTGCCATCTGATGGATAAGTTTTCCAGATCCTTTATTATATACCTTATTCCGTGGGAGCTGTTACATTCATTACCATGGAATTAGATGAGTTTACCCTACACAAGAACCAATTTAATATTTTCTTTCAAGGAATAAACAACTTGTTCAAGTTGTCTTCTTTGTAGGCCTATTATAGTAAAGGTCTTCAAAATAACCTCACTTTCTTATAAAAATAACATCCCCTTTTGTAAAAATAACATCACTTTTCCAGATGAAATAATCCCACAATTTGTAAGGTCCTTAGTCGGCCGTCGCGGTGGCTCATGCTTAGCGCGTGGGCCTGGCATGCTAGCGGTCCCGGGTTCAATCCCCGGCCCTAGCGGGCGTGTCATTCGTGGTGGACGAAGCCGTGACCTTTGGGGGGTTTTTCTCGGGGATCCTCCCGTTTCCCCCTCTCATTCCACCAACACTCTCCATTTCATCTTCAAACTCCTCCTCATAATCATCCCGTTTCCTTTCCCGGTTTCCGGTATACCCTCGCCCCAGCACCTGCTGTGGGCCTCTCCCGTCCTCCCCGTGGCTTGTGGTCCTGAAGTTGCTGGCTGGTGTGCTGCCAACCTGGGGGCTCTTTAAAGGAAGGGTAAACTAAAAAAATACCATTTTCTAATTTTAATCTCATCACACGGAGCTTTGAATTACGAAACGAATGGTGATCTCGTGAACTTCAGGTGCCCAATATTACGCCTTGTACGGGTGAAGTAAAACGCTCCTGTGACGTCACTCCTGACTAACTCGCTGGCAGGACAACAGCTACTGTAATGCTCGCGCCTGTGTTTCTAATACACCACAAAGTCTCATTTGTGTTTGTTGTTGATAGAGATGCCTGCAATGTTACCTTCTAAGGACAAATCTCGGTATTCACAAATTAATATCACACGAAAAGAAAATGACAAGGAATTATTTAAAGAGTTGCAAGGAAGAAAAGAAAATACGGAATGGTGTAAATGTGGGCTGTGTGTACATATGAAAACGGGCCACGAAAGTGTGTGTTGTTGGGACCGTGAAGTAATTTGTGAACAGAAGGGGGTTGTAGACTGTATAACACGACATTGCCCATTCGATAGCGTTATTATAAATAAAGATACACTAGTTGCCAGGCGTTATCAGTTAATACTTAGAGCTAATACAGTTAAAAAACAAAACATTTTTCAAGATACGAACAGAGTCACTTTCAGATTCAGAATCATCTTTTGCGGTAGTAGAAATTTCTGAAATGCTAAAAGAGCTATCTAAATCACAATTTCTAGAAGAAACATTCAATGAATCTGTGCAAACATTGACATAAGTTTCATTTCCTAGTTCACACTGAACGCCTACTCTGTTAGAAACTGAATTTTCGTCATAAATACTAGATTCCACATTCATGATTTGTCCATTCCCGGATACTGAAGGATTACTATTCAAATCTTGCAACAACTCTCTCATTTCCTTCTTCCTCGAGTACGACGATTTTCTTTTCTTCATTGGCGGTGTTTCAGATTTCCCACGCAAAAGAAGTGATGGCACAGCACTTCTTTTTTAAACAGATTGCGGGGTCTCTCCAGATAACTGTGTTCGTAACTGTACCAAAAGCTCGGTATCATTTTCTTCAAAATGTTGTGAACAAACCGTACTGTATTTAGTAGGAACAAATTTTTCTCTTTTTATTTTTATCAGCCATTGCTTATTTACGTTCGGGTGACTTATCTCTGTTGGGAAATCGATGGAAAGATATTTTAAGTGTGTTATCACTCTTCGACGATGAGTTTGTACACCCCACAACACAACAATAAACCATTGTTTGAACAGATACTCACTAAAAAACTGTAACAGTAGACAGAATGCTGTGAAATGTCTTTCACCGGGCGAGACTGAGCTAAGCCTTCGTCAAGCGTGACGTCACGCGCCCATCGCGTTACAATAAATAGATTCGTTTTGTGATTAAATGTGAAGGTGTAAAACATTTCTAACAGTGAATATCATTTCTTAAAAACATTCTCTTTCAATCCGTATGAAGAAAATGATACTGAATTTTTAGTTTACTTTTCCTTTAAGAGGTACCGAGGCAGCGGCACACGTGGCATGGTAGAGGTATCTGTTGGATGTAGGGGAGTTCCGTGGGGGCTCGCGGTGGGGTCTGTTGTCGAGGGACCGTTGGGCTTGCAAATCATTCCATTCCGGAGGTTGGCACAATGGGCCACAAGGCCGAAGTGCTTAGGGTAGTCCCAACCCGCCTTCCCTCCTTCAGGGGCTAAATACAAATACAAGGTCCCTAGCTATAGGCGATGCTTCCTGGCCACACTAATATATCACAGTATGGCCAACTTCCATTCTGAATAATATAATATTCTTGTATTTAATACTAATAAAGCTAGTCACTAATAATAGTAACACTTAACCTTCCCTTGACAAAATCCCAGTGTGTTCCTTATCAGTGGCGGCTCGTTGCTAAAGTTAGTAGAGGTACTGCTCCAGAAATTTTTTTAGCTGTTTTAAAATTTGTAAAAAGAAACGTGTATAAAATAAATTATTCGGAAACTTGATAAAAATCCTTTCTCATGGACAGAGAGCTGTGAAAACTTAGCTGTTGAAGTTTTCTGTTAAATAAAGAACAGACAAAAAAATGAATCAAATAGAATAGCTGGAAGCAGGATAATCTAATTCTACATTTTATCACATTCAAGAATATGGTACATGATTTTTAAGCACAACACACAGGGAGTAAAAAAAATATAAAAGAATAAATATATATAAAAAAGTCCTACCACTAGCAGGAAAGGAACGACAGTGTTATCTCCCTCTTGCATATAGATTCCTATGTTCACATGCGCACAACAGTCAACCACCATAACTGTGAAGCACACAGTCCATACAAAGGTTTTCGTATCTTTCTCGTAAACCGGGGAATGGCTACTGACATTAAGCTTAAGGATTATACATTGTACAAGTATAAAGAAAGAAGAAATGAAAAAAAAGGGCATAATCCCAATGACGCGGACTAATTCACTCGATATTCACATTTCCACGGACTGTGTGATGTTTATTGTTTATGAGCGATGCACGGTTACCAACTATCCTTCTTTTCTATAGTAGCAGCAGACAACAAATATGGCGTCGGTTGTAACGTCAGTTTTCACAACTTTATTGTTCGATTTCAAGGCAAATTACGTAATACTGAATACCTCCGATGTTTTGTTTCGTTAGGAACGTTTATGTTAGTTAAGGAGCAATATACTGAATAGCACAACCACCATTTCTTACGAGCAGCTACTGGCTTGTACCTTTATAGGTTTGTCACACTGTTTATCCACAATCATATCTTTTTTAGCGATATGACGTCACACTTCCAACGTCCAATCAGGAGGACGAGGGCAGAAAAATGGTGGAGAAGAAGGGAGTTTTCGCTAGATCATGATATAAAAGAAAGTGTATCAATTAGGGTAGGTGGGTCGGACCAAATCATTCGCCAAGACAACATCTCCTCTCCACACATCTATCTATAACAAAATTTGTGTGATATAAGTGTTTTATGAAGAGAATCTCGGTTCTAAAAAATGGTCCCCGCCAATGGGATTTTACCAAAAAAAGGACTCATTGTATTAAATGTTATCAATATAAAATAGAAATAGAGGGTGCTGCAGTTCCACAGTGCCTATACACGAGCCACCACTGTTCCTTATAATCATTAAGAAAACAATAGGCCTACAAACAGTACCAATTTATAATGACTTTTCCTGTTGTTAGCTTGACATTATGAACAGGTAGGGGGGAAAAAACAAAGCGGACCAGATAAAATATCTAAGTTGCCGATATGAGCCACTGCACATGCCTAGCGGCATTCACAGGATAGCAGGGAATGTATTGAAATTTGTTCTACAGTCGATAAATTGCTTGAATTGAGAAATAATTTCACGTAATTTGCATTGCATGTGAAAACAAATGTTTCCGTTACATCTTCTTCTTCTTCCACTTCCCTAGTGTACCACTATCGTGGTGTTAGGGGATTGCCTCGGACCCACTTTTTGAACTTAGCTCTTTCCTTCGCCAGTCCTTTAAGCTGAACCATTGTCTTCCTTCTACTAGCAGCTACTTGCTGAACAACCTCTTCCCATATCTTCCTTGGTCTGCCGACTGGTCTCTGTCCTTGTGGTTTAGCCTCCATAAATTGACGGGGTTTTCTATCCTCTCCCATTCTAGTTATATGCCCAAACCATGTGAGTTGTCTATCTTCAATTCTTTTACTTATGGGAGGTAAACGTAACTCCTCTCTTATTCTTTCATTCCTGATCTTGTCTTGTCTTGTTTTACCTGTTATTCTTCTTACCGTTACATCTCTTACATTTAATTACGTATCACAAGGCTCTGAAATCAGCTACAAGAGTCGGTCCGCTTTTTTTCTCCCTACCTATACATACGCAGTTTCATATCACAGCAGAATCTTCTCCTACTTGGCAGAGCTTTATAGATTCCATCCTACAAGCAGATTGCTAGGGGTCTGGCAGCTACATGTAGGAGCGTCGCCATACCTGGCAATTGTTTGTAGATTCCACAGTAAATATTGTTCTAAAAGTCACATTAAAAAATCATGAGTTTATCTTATTCAGTAAATAATTTAAAAACTATGTT
Source organism: Ectobius pallidus (assembly GCA_964059195.1). Classification (NCBI taxonomy): domain Eukaryota; kingdom Metazoa; phylum Arthropoda; class Insecta; order Blattodea; family Ectobiidae; genus Ectobius; species Ectobius pallidus. Next base: position 13,514,873 of record CAXKWD010000005.1, on the reverse strand, counting down.
TTCCAAATAACCATTCTCCTTTTGTAATACGGAACAGTAGAACAATTGTCTTAGATTTGAGCAGATTAATCATGTGTTATGCTTTTAATGCTGTTATGAATGTCATGATTTTGATATTACATTTTGTTACCATTTACAGTATAAGTAAATATGTAAACGTAGCATTTAACAATAAATAAATTACTACATGTTAACTTAAAATCCACTGAAATTCCATGACTGCAGAAGTCTCTAAAATTTGTACAGTAATGGCCCATTCAAGGTGAAATGTGATCATAAAGATGCTTAGAACGCTCCTAACTTTCCTGTTGTGTTAGTTGCTGTGAACTGGTTTGAAGACATTGGTTGTTTACTCTTCCTTTTGGAGTATCTATTCTTACATTCCCTTATTTTAGAACAATGCATAAACACTTACATATATATATATATATATATAGCAGATCTTATGTTCATGTTATACATTTGCACCTCAATTTAGTGTCAACATTTTCATCTTGAATAGGCCTTAAGATGTTTCCTGTAACTTGCATTATAAAATAAGAGCTTGTGTTGAAGTTAAATGAGAAATGTGAAATTTCTGAGAATCTACGATGCTCAAGTATTTTCCTTAGAATTACATAATTTTATACCCTAATGGAAGAAGCAACTTAATTATGTGATTTTCCTGTTGATATTATTCAGTATGGGTGTGAAAAATGGGTTTCAAAAAGTAAGTTTTTAAGTGGTTCATGGCAGAGACATGATAGGTCCAAAGTTACTTGATTAATCTTCTGATGTGGTTTCTTGTTTTCATTACACCTTTTCCTACTGTATGATTGTACAACTCGCAGCCAATAAAGAAGAATCACACCGCTCTACATTGAAGGGGCAAGTGGATGAAGGTGCTATGTAACAAAAATGATATTCCGAGCAAACTGAGTTTAAGGTTTTTTTAACGTAAGTTCTTATACTCATGAGTTTCTTCTTTAAATTAGTGTCAATGTATATTCTCAAAAATATTGATAAGGCACATTTAAAAGATGACGGATGCAAAGATAAGATAGGGAAAAAAATATCTAGCACAGTACCAAATTTCCTGTAATATATTAATGCAGTACTTTTCTTCTTATATTAACCTTTGATTGTGAGTTCATATCTTCGTTATGCTTTATTGAAAATAGCTGCTCTTTTAATTTGTAATTCTTTCTTGAAAATAAATCTCCTGCGTTCCTGCCAGCCCTAATAAATTTGACACCATTAGTGCTTACTGCAGCACTTTTCCATACATAAACTGTCTAACCACATCATGTAGTCTAAATCTTACTATTTATCAAAACCCTTTTGGGAAATGGTTCTTTTCAGCTAGGAGCGAGATTTAGATTTTTTATTTGGGGGGCAAAATTTGCCTAAAAATTCCCAGAACAACCGCACAGTGAACAGTGAGGTGAGCTCCGCCACTATTGAGCCACGGAAAAGAAAAGAGGACCGATTGTCGCAATGGTGAAATTTCCCTGTGCATGAAGAGATTTAAGATGTCACATAACGAAACTCATGCTATTCAGTAAGCTGCTGCTAAAATAATATAAATGTTCCTAACCTAACATAACCTGTTACTGACACTAGAATCTAGCTTACCTGTATTTATCATCATAATGTTAGTCATCATTCCACATTTAAACACACCGGCACGGTGTTTATTAACCAGAGTACTCTGCCATCTTCTGAGTTCAGTTAGCACATAGTCATGTTTGTGATGTCGGCAACATTGTACGCTTGGTCCCAATCAGTGTGGCCTGGCTGAGTTGCGGCAGTCGTATTCTCTAGTTCAGCGAAACCCTCTTTGATATGACTGAAATCAGATTATTAAAATTATAAATATGAACCCAAGGGAAAACCTTCAAAGTTAGACTACATACCCTAGAAAAATGGAGTGTTGAAAGGAGCAATACCATAACAGACGCAGAGAATGGCAAATTGTGGCAGTAGTATAAAATTAATTCATTTCTATGAATAATTATCAATTCTTACTATTTGGTATTTTTCCTCCTCAGTGGCCTAGGCATTTTCACCAATTGCTCCCTTCCACTCTGTTCATATTTTTATCTACATTTATTACAGTTAGCAATCACTTCAGAGGAAGTGCAATCTCCAGTGGCACCCTGTATTAAATACATTAACAACTTGTTCTACATCAATAGCAGTATCGTGCTCACTCAATAGCTAATAAAGATAAAGATGATAATATTGATAATCTTTCTTCCCCACCAGTATTTTGGCAGTATTTTTATTTAAGTCACGGGGGTCCTCATTGATGCTTTAGACCAAAGTATAGGCTATAATACAAACTACAAGATCGGCCAACATCTTTTATCTATAAAAACAGCTTTGTCCTGACTGACTGACAGAGAATCAACGCAGAGCCTAAACTACACTGACAGGCTTTCTTCATATCTTCACTTTATCACCAAACAAAACAAAAAAACCATCGCAATAGGGCATTTCTGATCTGATTATGTGCACTAGCTTGTCATACATATTGCAAGGTGTTTCATTGTTGTATTGCGTCATTTCCTTCCAAACTGAAAGGAAACTGTCTCTCTTTGCATCGAAGTGATTCTGTCAGTAAGTTTAATTGAAATTATGCCTCTCAGTCCCGAAGACGTTGCCAAAGCTGTTGCTCTAATTGATGATGGACGCAGCCTCCGTTATACCGCTGCAACCTTAGGCTCACCATTTACCATGGTGCAAGAGGCAACATGGGGAATTAAGTGTGAAATGTGTCATTAAATTTTAATCTTAAAAACGTATACAATTGCAGTAATTTTATTTCAATCACTAGACCTACTACATAATTTTTATTTAAACTTAATTTTTAAAAATTTCTTTAAGTGATCGGTTTTTCTTGCCTGCCAGTGCATAATAGCTAGAGACTTGGGATTTTGACAGTACCTTCGTTTTATAATGTAAGTGCACACTAAGAAAGGATTTTGCAAAATTTTGATTTTAATGCCAAAAATCAAGTGTTTTCGAGGAGACAAAATACCTTCTGTAAGAAACACACTAGCAAATCAATTGTTGTGGAAAATATTAACAAGACAGTATTCGATTGTGAAGTTAATTCAAGATGGCCTTGCTCAATTGCTATCTTGATTTATTTGTTTAAGATTTGCAGAGGGTCTGATTTACACAGAAGGGGATCATGAATGCATGCCTAAATGGGAAAACATTGAATGATTTGGATGAAACTGTGCAGGGTTTTTTGAGCTAGGGAACTCGAATTTGAGGTCTTTTTTTCCCCCAGGTGGTGTACTTTATTTATTAAATGCACCTTGAAGACAGGTTTTTAGTTGTTTGATTATCAATCATTACCAGTATATAAAAGTGTTTACGCATGATTTGGGTAAGGTTCATAATCTATGGTTCATTTTAATTGTTTCATTTCGAATTGGTATGTCTATATGGTAGCATAAGATTCATTTTGTTTGTTAATTTTTTTTATGTTTTTAATGTTAAACATTGTAATTAATGAAATTATTTAATCCCTGCAATTTATGCAAAAACAGTATCAGTGTTAATAAATATGTTTTAATTATTTTTCTGGTAATAAATGATTTAAATGAAACATCTAGCAGTTGAGTAAATAATCGCGGGCGAAGCCATGGACACCTGCTATTAATAATAAACAATATGTACAATATAAAACAGGAAAACATCTATTAGCCTACAGGTAGTTCAATAAAAACTAATACTATAAAAAGGATATTTGGAGAGCCAGTTATATGAAACACTTAAATGAATTTTTTAGTACACACTCCTCAAAGTGGCTCTTTCTCTGACTGCTAACAAGCTGTAAAGTAGCACTTCATATTGACCTAAGCTGGTCAAGTTGCCATGGTAACTCCTAGTCATAGCCAGCTAGTTTGCTTTAACAACCTCGGTAAAGTTTACCTCTCCTTGTTATAGTATGTAGTTACATTCTCTACCGCTGTGGCGCTGGTCACAGACGGTTCCTCAGCTCTCCAAACTACAGGTACAAACGTAACATCTTGTATCCAAGAGGTTTACAATTTAAATATTGTTCCAATTAACGTGAGGAACATGCTCTGTTACTGGCTATAAAACTTTGTGAAACACCCTGTATATATATATATATATTTATATTTATAAGTTTGAAGTTGCAGCAGAACTCCAATTATCTGGATTAATTGGAAAAGGGCCTAATTCGGATAATCAATTATCAGGATAATTGGATAAATCATGAAGAAAAAGTACAGTCAAACTTCTGTATAACGAAGAACCCGCATGTAGAAACATTTTTGTTTGGTCCCGGCAAATTTCCTATCTAATAATGTTAAATGTAACTCTCTACAATGATGAAGCTATTTTAGGAACACCCTTTTATAATGATGTTTCGAGGTTGAATTGTGACCTGTAGCTTAGCCATATGGATGGTAGCTGGTATCAGATCAGTACCGGTATCCAGTGGCGTACCAAGGCTACTTGGTGCCCGGGGCTAATTAGATGGTAGTCGCCCCCTAACACTAAAAGGTACAAGGTTCAATGAGTTTAACTTAAACACAGTTTAATGTTCAGAATTATTTATTTTTAATAATAATTAGTAGTATGTTACTTTAACATATTATAAAGAGAAAAATATGAATGAAATAAAACTGTAAGTATTTTAAAGTTAGTTTGTTTGAAAAAAAAAAATAAAGAGAAGAGTTTCAGTCATAACAATTTTTTTTTTAATGTGCCTTCCTAGCCTTGATGGATGCAAACTTATTTAAATGAAGTCTATAGTTTCAGCCACATCACGTTCAATTGATAAAATTGCTAAATTACACCGTAAACTTTTCCTGTGTTCTCGACGCCCAGGACCTATTTCGTATTGTCTATAAATAGTTTAAAACAAAATGTTTATTTCATTTTTAAATAATATTACTGCAGTAATTACGAAGTAATAAAGAAAATGTGACCAATAAAACCTTATATTTTGCCTGAAAAAATTATTTTTTCTTAAACTAAAAAAATCCTTTTTTTCAATTTTGGGCCCCCTTCCTTACGGCGCCCGGTGCGGCCGCCCCATTCGCACCCCCCTTGGTACGCCACTGCCGGTATCCTTTCCAGCCACCAAAGTTGTTTTCTCGGTGCCTGATATCTATTACATTTCTTAGAAATTCCAGGAAAGAAAGTTTCATGAGAGGTGGAAAATAGGATCACTGAGGCTAAAATCATCCCTTATGTGTGCAAAAACATACTGTGAGTTAGGTTAATACTTCAACATGTATGTAATGTGCAATTAAAACACCATAACGAGCAACTGTTTTAGTATTATACATATTAAAAATCCTGCAGTTGACATGTAGTTGAAGATACAGGCGAATGGCCTGTGAAACGCGTCCTACCAAATGATTGGTAAGTGAAGTCCAAGTGTGTTAATCAGTTCATATTAATGAAATAAAAATAAAAACTGTTTTAGTTTTGCCTTAGCTATGTGTTGAATTTGTTTATCTTTCTCTTCTCTCTTCCCACCAACTACGAGTTTGACATTTCTGACAAATGGCTAGCCTCAAAGCGTTCCACGATCCATTGATGATGTTAAACCAACCTGAATGGTAATTTTTTTAGTGTGCAGGTGTAAAGTAGCTATGGTTACATTTCAACGGAACTCAGTAAGTTAAGTAACAAAATTAGCGTTCTACTTCTTCCCATGTCTAATGGAAAATTTCCGTGGTATCACCCTTGCTGAATCACCTCGGATGAGTCGTGGTCATCATCCCATGGCTCCATCCCAGGTCTGGACCTGCCTTCAAGCACTCATCATAATCACATCAAAGGAAATAAAAGAATCATGTGCCACTCTTATTTACAGTAAGATATAACAATTAGCTATGCAGTTTCCATGGATATCCAGCTAACTCCATGGATATTTATTCTGCAATTGCTGAGATTTTCATCAAGTCTCTAAATATAGCAGGAAACTCGAGTACTATGTCGCACACGCAGCTGCATAGCTATTTAGGTATGCAACCAGGTGTCCGGCATACCTCGAGGTACCTGCTATATTCAGATCAACGCTCCAGTTCTGCTTCGAGACTTCTAGCTGCTCTACACTCTCTGAATATAATGGGAAACTCGAGTACTGTGTCGCATACGCGGTTGCATAGCTATTTAGGTATGCAACCAGGTGTCCGGCATACCTTGAGGTGCCTGTTATATTCAGATCAACGCTCCAGTTCTGCTTCAAGACTTCTACCTGCTCTACACTCTCTGAATATAATGGGAAACTCGAGTACTATGTCGCATACGCGGTTGCATAGCTATTTAGGTATGCAACCAGGTGTCCGGCATACCTTGAGGTGCCTGTTATATTCAGATCAACGCTCCAGTTCTGCTTCAAGACTTCTACCTGCTCTACACTCTCTGAATATAATGGGAAACTCGAGTACTATGTCGCATACGCGGTTGCATAGCTATTTAGGTATGCAACCAGGTGTCCGGCATACCTCGAGGTGCCTGTTATATTCAGATCAACGCTCCAGTTCAGCTTGGTGAGTCCTGCCTGCTCTACACTTTCTAAATATAGCAGGAAACTCAAGTACTATGTCGCACACATGATTGCATAGCTACCTAGGTATGCAACCAAGTGTCCGGCATACCTCGAGGTGCCTGTTATATTCAGATCGATGCTCCAGTTTACTTCGCATTTGTTTAATTTACTTATTTGGTTTGCATTTTGGTTTATTCAACTTTTTGCTGAAAGAAGAGAAGAAGACACAGAAGAGAATATGAAGACTGTATTTCAGTCTGAGATGTAAGTAACATGTATATTATTATTGTTTATTACCACTTTAACAGCTGAGTTTGCTAAAATGATTAATGCAAACCCAGCGACAATGAGCCAGAGGCATCTGGTGATACCCGTCCTCTATGAGGCTTAATGCAGCTTATTTCTTGTTACTGTGTAACAAGAAATAAGCTGGGGGACTGGATGCAGCATTAATCATTCCACAAGAGGCTGGATGAGCAACTGATTTGTTCACAAATTTAATCTCTTTCACTTCAGCATAAATTAAACATACTGAATGCATATGACTTGATGTTTTCGTGGCACTGAGAAGTAATACAGTCTTCTGCATAACGAAGATTGATATATAGCAATATTTTTGTTTAGTCTCGGTGAATTTTCTATCTTAATAATGTTAAATGTAACTCACTATAACGATGAAGCTATTTTGGAAACACCCTTTTATAACGATATTTGGAGGTTGAATTGTTACTGCAAACCAGTAGCTTTGACCTATGGATGGTAGCTGGTAGACCTATATGATCAGTATTCTTCCCGGCCACCAATATTGTTTTTATAGAAATTCCAGAAAATAAATGTTTTTGAGGGCTGGAAAATAGGATCACTGAAGCTAAAATCGACTGCTGGCATGGTCAGCCCGGGTTTGATCCCTGGTACCTCTTAGGATTCTTCTGAGGTAGGGAGGTCTGGAACAGGGTGCACTCAGCCTCGTGATTCAAACTGAGGAGCTACTCTACAGAGAAGTAGCGGCTCCGGTCATGAAAACCACCATTAATGACCATGGGTGTAGGCATGCTGACCACATGCCCCCAATCCTGCCATCTGCCTATGGTAGATGACGCAGCAGTCAGGTGATAGGCCTTGTCCCTTCAGGGATGTAGTGCCACAGAGTTTAGTTTAGAGGCTAAAATCATCCCTTATGTGTGCAAAAATATACTGTGAGTTAGCTTGTTACTTCAACATGTACATAATGTGCGATTAAAACACTATAAAGAGCAACTGTTTTAGTTTAGCCTTAGCTATGTGGTGAATTTGCTCGTCTTTCTCTGCCCTCTTCCTATCAACTAAGAGTTTGAAATTTCTGACACATGGCTAGGCTCAAAGCATGCCATAATCTGTGATGTTAAACCAGTCCGATTGGTATTTTTTTAGTGTGCAGGTGTAAAGATATGTTAAGTAACAAAATTAGCGTTCTACTGTTTTACATGTCCATTCCATGAATTATCTGTAGGCCTAGATTACACAGTTTTCTGCATGTGGTCGTTCTAATATTTTGTAAATGACAGCCCCTCAATGTAACAATAACCCTCATATAACAATACAACTTGCTATGGTCCACAGATATCGTTATATAGAGGTTTGACTGTAATTTCCTTTTTTTTTTTAAAAAACTAAACTGTACAGTACTGTAATTACTAAGTGTTACATCTTGAACATATTGATCGGAGTCAGTTTTTTTTAAATGTAGCACAACATTATACAGAACAGTTAAAAAAAAAAACTGTTGCAAGATTGAGATAGGAAATATACACACTAAACTTCACTAAAAGGTATGTTTACCCAGGATGATCATTTTCGACACTTCAGTTGGCATACAAGGAACTTTGATCGACAAGTTCATTACCCGCGGCTAGAGGACCAGTTGGAATCAGCTGATGATGGTGGGAAGACCCATTGAAATGATCATCCTGGGTAAACATACCTTTTAGTGAAGTTTAGTGTGTATATTTTTGATCTCAATCTTGCTACAGATATCAACACTTCACTGTAGACTTCCATCTAATATTAATATTGATAAAAAAAACTGTCGATTTCGTTGGCTAAAGTTTTGCTTTCTTGGAAATAATTAATTGATCCTAAAAGTGGGTTTCCCAATGCTCGCAATCTGAATAGTTGGAATTTGGATGATTGGAGTTCTACTGCATGTCTGTTACAGTTATTTATTGAACATGATTTCCGAGGTTGTAGAGTATCTCAGATACCCCTCCAATTTCCTTTTTATTTGCAAAAAAGAGTGAACTCAGGTAATAAATAAGTTTACCCAACAGGAAATACTTACTTCAACACGAAATCCTCTTCCTGGTTGACACGAAGTGAAAATGTTAAGTTGTATGGGCTGGCAGTAGACAAGCTGACAATAACATCATTAGGGTTGTTCTTTAGCATGAAGGCATTATGAGGGAGATAGTAGGTTAATTATTGTCTGGGCATAATGTTCATGATGTCCTGGCATACTCATACCTGCAACAAACATTTTCATTCACCAATGAAATGGACATTTATAATAGGAGTCATGAAACATGGTACTTTATTTTCTATTCTTTACATTCCAGCACAAACCGTATATTATGGACTATAAGATGCTCCTGACCATAAGACGCACCTTGATTTTTTTGGATAGAAATTTAAAGGAAAAGAGATTTAATGTGATCCTCAATGGAAAAAAAGTGAAGAGAATAGTATACCTCATTGCATAAACAAATTATAATCTTGTACAATGGAATCAGTGTAAATCACTTCTAACTTAAAACCTGCGTTGTATGAAAATCTCTTCTGTACATATGGCTTCGCTTAAATTTTAACAACTGAATTGAAACCCTGAAAATACTTTTTCACCCTCTTACCCTCAATTCAGCATATGGTAAGTGTAACGGAACAAGGCTCTTCTAGAGGTCAATGCCTTCATTTAAACCACTTGGTGGAGACCACTCCTCAACATTCAAAAGAACTCAACATTCCTTTCTTTTCACATTGTATACTTGGTTTCCAGCTACCCTCATTTTACGATTGTAACAAGTGCACTGATGTACAGTCTGTGCTAAAAATTTTAACTTTCTCATAGTTTACAACACCCTGTTTATAAATATGATATTCCGGCCATTTATTTTTTATTTTTTGTTTACTTCGGACCATTACACACACCTAACTTTCATAGCTCTGTTTTGAAGGCAAAAAAGTGTGTCTTATGGTCCATAAAATTCAGTAATTAGCCTAGAAACTCACAATTTTTTTCATGCATCAACTACGAGAGGAAGCTGCCATGACAGGACTCCCTTCTGCTGTCGCACCACAATCAGAACTGGATAGCTCCGATTAGAGTTGAGACATTCTACTGTTATACGAGCAGGTCTCTCTGGCGAAACCTGTAAACAATAAAACTCTGTATCACACTTCAACCTAACATTCACAAAAAAATAACATAGGTGAAGTCCTATATCTCCCCAACACTTTAAAGCAGGATTGCTTATACTTTGGCTTATCATACTCTATTTACCAGTTCCGGGATACATAATTCTTTGCCTCGATTCTCAAATTTCCATTATTGGCTAGACTTTTGTGTCCTTCCGAGGTGGCACTATATAAAACAAGTAAAGGCTCATACGTATTTCGATATACTGTATTTCATCCTATAGAACCTATAAAATTCATATACAAACTCAGTTTGTTTCAAGAAATATGTGAAATGAAAGAAAAATCATGATGAAGTGACCATTTATATAATCTCATAATTTGTACTGTAATTTGTAATGGTTATGTACAAAGCATTGTAGAATACAATCGAAATAAGTTGATCATAGCCAGCCAATCAGTCTTTTGGAAGAAACAATCTACTGACTACATAACTTGTGCTGCAATATCTGGTGGATTCCATGCACAGTGCTAAATAAGACCCACCCTTTGAATATGGGATAATACATCAGATCCAGGCAGCATATTCCTGAGAATTACCATAAACATCATACAGGCTTATTGATCCTACGGTGAAAGATAGATACATGTGGCACTTTGACTCTCACTCTACTCTTCAACAGGGTTGTAAAAAAGCTGGCTAAAATTGAAAAAGACCTGACCAGTGGTTTTTTTTTCAATTTTAGCCGGTTAAAATCAATTTTTCCTGATTGGGGGAGGTGGGAGCGGGTTGAAATTTAAAAAAAAATTATATTTAGGGCCCTATGGGGTTTAGAGAGAAACTTTGTCTGCATAAATTAGACACCAATGATTCAGTGGTTCTGGGGATGAGGGTGAAAATTCAAAATTTTTAAAACCATGTTTGTGGGGTATCGTTGAAAAGCTCTTGATGAGTAATCTTTAAATCAACAACTAGTTTCTCGATAGTGCTCATATAAGGAGAGATTTGAATTTTTGAAAGTCAAAAACACTTTAAATTATACCTCAGCCAATAGGCATGCCGAAATGAATTCATGAGGACCAACTGAGGCTAAAATTACCAATGAAATAAAGTTTGAAATATTAAAAATAATAGTTAAATATCTTTAGAACAATAATCCTTGGCCAAATTAAAAATGAAATAATAGAAGATATCAATTAATACATAATTAACAACTCTCTTTTATAAAAAATATTTCAGTTTTTATTCTACACTTACCCCAATAAATCCATAAAAAGTACTATGAAATCTACCTCAGCCTGTGCCCTGTAGGCCTACCTAAAGGGATTTTTTTATACTTATTTCTCCATCAATTACACAAATCTGAAGCGTAATCACCTTTGTCAAGCCATAGAATCTTTACATCGTATGCCGACCAGTTCTGCATCAATCGAAAGAGTATTTTCTTCATTTGGGTTAATACAAACAAAATTGAGAAACAGACTAGGCAATGAAAAAGCCCAGAAGCTTGTATACATCAACAGGCAGAATAAAGCAAATATGCAAGTGTCTTATGATGAATGGTAAATTTACCATTTTTACTCGAATATAACGTGCCCTATTTTTGTCCATTTGTAGATTTCAATATTGAGGTTTGTGTTAAATTCTAGTACAAATCCGTTTCGTAGGTCGGAGGTAATATTGATCTACATAACAATGCATTGCTATAATTCTCGACTTCATTCATTTTATCGTTAGCCTACACCATATGAAATTTAATTTCTGAAACATAATGAAAAAATTGTTTTTGTCAGTTCTATAGTGCAAATGTGGAATATTGTGCATTGTCGATTAAACTCATTTAAGAGCGATATCAGCTTTTATTGTGAAACATTCATTTAATGTTTTGTCTGTCCATTTAGCAATAAAAATAAGCACCTCCGAGGATTCCAGTGATGAACACATTAGTGAACAATGATGAGCCATGCCTATAGGCCTACTTGTAGGCCTAAAACTGGCAGTTAACTGTAAATGTTTATGTGTTGGTTCATTATTCTATAAATACAATGACAAAAATCAAAATAAAATATCCTCCTATTGATGCGCATTACATTCGCTAACAAACTTTTTTTTATGATTTTAAGTTTCAAAATCAGGGTGCGCATTAAATTCGAGGGTGCATTATATTGGATGGAATAGATGTCACTTATTTGTAGTCTTTCTCTCTGGACCCTCAGGATGCTGTAGCTCTGTTGTCGTGATGTTCCAATCCCGGCTCGTACCTATTTATTCTATTGCCCGACTTAATTTTCTCTTATCTCAGGGACAGCACGTTAAAAGGAAAGCGTTCAATTTAAAGTCGTTATAATTGGGTAAGAGCGAAATTTATTCTAATGCAAAGCTCTATGCACAATTACAATATGATTACAACATTCGGGATCTTAATTTAATCTCCTCAGCAATATGTTACGTCAATACGCGGCTTCTTGTTAATTGATAGTTTACTCAGATTCTACTGGTATATTACAATGATTGCTCTTCCCGGACTTTAACTTCGACTAAGTACCCAGCGACCCTCGACTGGACTTATAAATTCCGAGACTACTACCGGGATGTGGCCTACTGGCCTACAAAAACCACGCGACCGAAACCTCTGGAGCTCTCGGCTCTTCTGTCTCTATCAAAAATCATCACGTCCCAAGAAGCTTCGTACTGACGTCAGACACACAAATTAGTCCCTCATTCTTATTGGTTATTATCTGTTAGTATTATTCCGCTAGTACGGAAGAATATCGGAAATTAGAACCAAGCCAACACAGATCTCTGAAGGTTTCCAATTCCCGGAACCTTAAACACCCTATTGTCCCTCTAGTGTCGGAGCAGAGCTGGTTTATCCCCATCACACAATAAAATCGCCTCTTATCTGATGTTCTTTTGTCTACGTTAAAATTCTAGCACAATACCAATACACAGAATTTGCTCAAGTGATTGACAGCCTGCCTTTGTCTCCTCAGACTGTGTTATTTTTACAGTTACTTGCACTTGCTTTTATTCTAAAGTATTAATTTTCCCATTTCTTATACAAAATTGATTCTAGTTCTCAAACTCTTAATAATTCTGGTTTATACTTATCTTTCCCAATGTTTAATTAATTTCTGTATAATATTAATAAAATGAAATGTTTTAATTAATTATTGTAGAACGTTATGGAATATGTCTAAAGGCATATTCCGCCTCAAATGCCTACCTGCGGGAGAGAGATTGCTTGTTTACAAGAATATCTCTATCGTAGGTATGCCCACGAATTAACAATGCCTCCACAAAAACTTTAACGTGACATCTCCTTCTTATACATCACTCAAATAAAATCGTAAAGTATAGCATACTAGTCAACTTCTTAAATCATTAATTTAAACTTCCCCTATTTGTTGTGTTGAAGATTTAACACTGATTTTCCTTGCAACTGATTGTAGGCCTTTGCATTTTCATCTGGCCCTGCCCTTATGCTAACATCTTATTACTAGTTATACACTCTTATTACTATTTATACAAAATATATACAAGTTGGAACATTGTTCACCCAATGCCCTGTTCACCTTTCTTTCCGTTTCATATGTAGGCCTATTTTGCCTTTCTAGGCCTACCACCTCAAATGCCATTCTTGTCACATCCGGGAATTTATTTACACTGATATATACAACTACACGTACACATAACAGCAAAGGTTCGATGAGTCTGCTTTAAACTGATGGTCGTGGAATAAAAAAAACAAAACACAACATAGAAAAAATGAACTTCGCAAAAACACGACACACGCATAACACTGCAACATTTTTAATGATGTCGCTAACAAGGTTCAATCAGTCAAGCTTGAATTAGCGCACCACTCGACTTATGTTACAAGCACGCCACCAACACTATTTCTTTATCTATGACAAGAGAAAGGTTCGTTGAGTCTAAGCTTTAACTCTGTCACAGATCGGACTTCATCTCACTGTTGCTTTTACACATTAACATATGACTCTGATATTCTGTATACTAGTGGTTACTTAAACTATTGCTTAACTATTGTACAGTCCTAACGTAGGTTATTCCTGTTCATGGTGTGAATTTACTGGGTGGGTGATTCTTTATATGGTTTGAGTAGTTGTTTATGGTATCTGCCAAAAATTTTACCTGATTTTACGTCTTGAATTTCATAAGTGTGGTCCCCAAATTTCTGAGTTATAAACCCTGGTCCCTTGAATAGAAGCTCGAGACGAGAATAACGTCCCCTTAATAGTGAAGACAGCTTAGTGTCCCTAATCAATACCTTATCATTGATTTGAGGCGACCATTTATGCTTGTAGCGCTTGGCCTTCTCCTTGCGTTTGGCTGCACGTGTTTTGATACGCTCGAATGCGCGTTTGCACATCTCAACATAGAACTCTGGGTACCCTAAGATCTCTCTTGCCTCGTCAGTCAGTCTACCTATTATGTCTGAGTCGTAATCTACAATTTAGTGTATTTCAGTCTGTCAAAAAAATCGTCATAAATGTCCTGAGATTATATATATATTTTTTTCTTTGCTTTATTTATTTATTCTATTTTTATTTTTATTTTTTTTTTCAATTTATTTATGCAGCTCATGGGGTGTGCTAATACTCTCTCATAATTCTCCCCTTAATAATAACTTCCCTTTAAATCGTGACATAATTCCACCTTATCGCGTAATATCTCTAACATCTCTGTACTTAACTCCCTGGCACGCGACACCGGCTCGAACGGGATCTTGGCCTAGATTCTTTCCTAGAATCGCCGTGAATATGTCTCAATGACACTAAGTGGAGATTACACGCGTCACAGTCCAGTGACCCTTGTGTATAAATATGACCTAATTCAGGCTCAGCACTGTCATATGCACTGACCTCAACCAATTCTTGATCCCCTATACAAATGTGTTCCACAAAAAATAACTCGCCATCCATATCTTTTTCTATCTCCAATCTTTTATCTGCAACCCCTGTGTCATTGTAATCTATAAATGGGACTTTTATTTCAACATTATTAACCACTGCAAATAAAGCCTGTCGCTTGAAATCTATTACTGCGTTCCATTCTAAAAAAGCATCTGATCCTAGGATAACATCTGTAGTTAATCCATTAATTACAAGGAACATTATTTCTACCTCAAATCTCCCCATTTTAACTAACAGTAAACATTGTTTTTTCACTCTCTCGCGTCGCTTGCCTACAGCGACTGAAAAAAATACTGCACATACTGGTAGTGACAAAATTCTAATTCCCATTTGTTCCAACCTATAATAAAAATCTAAACTGCACACACTTGAGCTTGAGCCGCTGTCTATTAATATATCACATTGCAAGCCGTATATATCTGCCTTAATTCTAGGTGGTTCAGCTATTACATCACGTCCAGTCTGTGTCAAAGGAATTTTCGTAGTGTCAGTAATGTCCCTAACGTCTTTCTGAGCTGTCATATAGTTGGTAGACCCATTTCTGTCAGTAGTATTCATACGACTGAGGCAATCGAGAATCTCAGGGTCCACAAGAATCTCGCGACTTAGTTTTCCGACGGCTGGTTTCCGCCGTTGCCTTGTGGCGAAGCCGACCTACTCCTATCATTATTCGGCTGAAAACTCCGGGCTTCCGGATTCATATTTCCGCCTCTAGTATCATTATCAGACCTACCTGTCGCCTGATTGTTGCAATTGTTATTGTTATTTCGCCAGTTACATTGTCTATTGTATGGCCTCCTATAGAAATTGGCTCTCCAATACCCGTTTCTATATCCCCTATTTCGCAACCAATGCGGAGCATTTCTGGTATAGTTATTTCTATAGCCCTGATTGTTCCCATTGTTACTGTTACTAGGCCTATTATCGACCGTGAACATGTTAATTTGCCTATTATTATTGTTATTTCCCCTTTGGAAATTAGGCCTATTCTGAAATCCCCTGTTATTTTGTCCGTTCTGTCCCCTGTTATACTGGAAACTGTTCTGGTAGTTATTTTGGCCTGATCTGCCCCCATTATTGCCCTGATAGGCCTGATTATTTTGGCTGGAGTGAGGCGCAGCCGGTGCCTCCTGCCCACGAGATACATAATTAGGCCTAAAACCTTGTGAATTATTGTTCTGTTTGTTACTGCTATTCCCTACATGAAAGCTATTATTTTTGCCCCCATCCTGAGTGTAAGGTGAAGTTGCCGTAGCCTCAAATTTTGTGAGAAAATCTACCATTTCCCCAAAATCCTTAGGCCTAGCCACTATCAAATTGTTTCTGATATGGTCCTCATAATGGCTTGCAGCGATACTCAAGACCTCGGAATCTTTAAGAGGAGGGTCTAACATTCTCCCTTTCTGAGCTATGCGTAAAAAATGATCAATCATCGTCACGCCCCCTTGTGGATTATATTTCCCCGTAGTAAGTTCGCTTCGAATTTTGTTTTTCTCGTTGTCATTCCAGTAGCGATGCATGAAAAATTTCTTAAATGTGTCATAATCTACCTGTTCCCCTAGTGTTAATTTTAGCCACTGAGATGACCTACCCTTCAAGCTTTTCTTCACCATTAACATTTTAAGTTCTGGAGGGATTGACTTTAATTTGAAATAATTATCCAGTTCAGTAAGATAGTACTGAGGATTCATATTTTCGTCCTCATTGAAAATTGGAAATGGGATCTCGTTTAACAAGTGAACAGGAATGCCCTGTACAGTTGCATTCACATTTTGAGTAATACCATTACTGCTAACATTATTACTATCATGCGTAGCGATACTGCTATGCCGGACTGGAGTTGACATTCTTTCAAGTTCAATAGCATTTTCAGTTACAACCATGGTACTTGTAGAAGCTAAATTTACATTATTAACTCTATTCTCCTCCGGGATAACATTATCACTGCTCGAAGTGCCACTCATGCTGTTCTGGCAAATCGTGTCTATCTGTCTGTCATTCTGTTCCAGTTCCCTAATTTTATTTTGAACTAGGTCCATTTGTGAAGTTAAATTATCAACCCTGTCATTCACTGATTTACTGGAAGATTCTACCACTAATTTAACCTGATTCAAAGTTGCTTCTAGGCTATTATTTACTGTAACATTGACCTGCTCGAGATTTGCATTCACCCTAGCGTTTTGTTCAGTTAAAGTTTGCTGTATTTTCTCTTGTTCCCGCCTAAGCTCAGTTTGAACATTTGTTGAGATTTCAGTAAATTTAGTATTAACTTCTGTCTGCAGTCCCCTTACACTATCTTCAAAATGATTAACTTTTTCCTGCATATGCTTAAAACCTTCATCCATCTTCTGCATGTCGGTTTTAATTGCTTGAAAATTACTGTTTAGTTTCGCCTGTAAGTTTGTCTCTACAGATGCTACTTGTTCTTTTACATTTTGCATTTTCAATTCTAGAGTTCCTATAGAATTTAGTTTATCATTTACATTCTTCAATTCCTGTTCTACATTTCCCATAGAATTTAATTTATCATTCATTTCTCCCACTGTTTTTAATTTGTCATCTACTGTCTGCATTTTCTGCTCTAAATTCCCTATAGAATTTAATTTATCCTCTACTGTATGAAATTTATTGTTTATCTGTGACATGAAACTGTGGAGTAGGGATTTTATATCCCCCGTGTCATTTGGAACTGCCTGGCTTGTACTAGGCCTAATTTCGTCTACTTCCATAGCTGTATCTGGCTGATTTTCGTCCTGAATTTCAGTACCCTGGACATTTATTTGGTCGGAAGGACCCTCCAATACTACATTCTCATTAATATTTACAGTTGTTGGTTCTACATCGCCCTGTACCTCCATTTCCTGGTTCTCCATACTGTCTCCTATAACTTTATGCCTTAGTTTCATTGGACGTAATTATGCTTATTCTCCTTCTACACCAAAAATATACCCTGCTATACTAACACATCTAGCTATAGTATACATGTAAAAAATACCCTCAAAAACAAAATATATATACACAAATATGAAATGTTTGTACTTTACAATTTTGGTGTGATGATCGATGAGTTGCTGGTCCGTGTGGCGGTGACTGAAGTCCCACTCGCCGCTGTCTGCTGCCGTCGATCCTCGGTAGTGAAGCCTCGTTGCCTCCCGTGCTGTATTTTCATTAATGTCCTATGCCATTAATGCTCGACACCCTCAAACGTTGGAAGCGCCATTTGGAATAGATGCCACTTATTTGTAGTCTCTCTCTCTGGACCCTCAGGATGCTGTAGCTCTGTTGTCGTGATGTGATGCCGTGATGTTCCAATCCCGGCTCGTACCTATTTATTCTATTGCCCGACTTAATTTTCTCTTATCTCAGGGACAGCACGTTAAAAGGAAAGCGTTCAATTTAAAGTCGTTATAATTGGGTAAGAGCGAAATTTATTCTAATGCAAAGCTCTATGCACAATTACAATATGATTACAACATTCGGGATCTTAATTTAATCTCCTCAGCAATATGTTACGTCAATACGCGGCTTCTTGTTAATTGATAGTTTACTCAGATTCTACTGGTATATTACAATGATTGCTCTTCCCGGACTTTAACTTCGACTAAGTACCCAGCGACCCTCGACTGGACTTATAAATTCCGAGACTACTACCGGGATGTGGCCTACTGGCCTACAAAAACCACGCGACCGAAACCTCTGGAGCTCTCGGCTCTTCTGTCTCTATCAAAAATCATCACGTCCCAAGAAGCTTCGTACTGACGTCAGACACACAAATTAGTCCCTCATTCTTATTGGTTATTATCTGTTAGTATTATTCCGCTAGTGCGGAAGAATATCGGAAATTAGAACCAAGCCAACACAGATCTCTGAAGGTTTCCAATTCCCGGAACCTTAAACACCCTATTGTCCCTCTAGTGTCGGAGCAGAGCTGGTTTATCCCCATCACACAATAAAATCGCCTCTTATCTGATGTTCTTTTGTCTACGTTAAAATTCTAGCACAATACCAATACACAGAATTTGCTCAAGTGATTGACAGCCTGCCTTTGTCTCCTCAGACTGTGTTATTTTTACAGTTACTTGCACTTGCTTTTATTCTAAAGTATTAATTTTCCCATTTCTTATACAAAATTGATTCTAGTTCTCAAACTCTTAATAATTCTGGTTTATACTTATCTTTCCCAATGTTTAATTAATTTCTGTATAATATTAATAAAATGAAATGTTTTAATTAATTATTGTAGAACGTTATGGAATATGTCTAAAGGCATATTCCGCCTCATGGAGTAAATACGGTAATTAACTATTGATGGGAATTACACAGTGAAGTGGTACAGTGAGTCCCACGCAAGAGTTGGCCAATGACGCGGGATTCTGCAGCGTGGCGGGCACATCTCCAACTCCCGAGCGATCAGGTGAAATATCTACGCAAATAATTGTCTTTAAGTTCTTCTAACAGCATGTGACTATTATTTATGGGGAAACTTCAAAAATAAAGTTATAGGTCAATTTCCCATACAATAGAAGAACTTGAAGACAATATCACAAGAAAAATTAACTCTATTTCGGAAGCTGAACTTATGCGCATAAAAGAAAATTTCCTAAAATGGTGCCAGTATTGTGTGGATGCAAGAGGAGAACATTTTTAACATATCTTGTGATGAGGTACATGGTTATTTTCATTGTAATTTTAACTGTAAATGTGAGAACCTAAATCATTACACCTTTCGCGGCTTTATTTGCTGTGCCCGCCACGACGCAGAAACCCATGTCATTGGCCAACTCTTGCATGGGACTCACTGTATTAAATTACACTAAATACAATTTCAGGTTTCTGAGCTTGTAACTTTAAAATTTGTGATGTTTGGAAATAAGAACATGAAAGAAACTTCAATTATTTTTACTAAATTTGATTTTATCCAGATAAAATGCCTGGCATTTTTCAAGTGGATAAAACTGGTAGCTCTGCATTTGCCTAAGTAGGCCTACTACAGGTTCTGAGCTTGTAACTTTTAAATTTGTGATGTTTGGAAATAAAAACATGAAAGGAACTTCAATTATTTTTATTCAATTTGATTTTAGCCGGATAAAATGCCTGGCTTTTTTCAAGTGGATAAAACTGGTAGCTCTGCATTTGCCTAAGTAGGCCTACTACAGGTTCTGAGCTTGTAACTTTTAAATTTGTGATGTTTGGAAGTAAAAACATGAAAGGAACTTCAATTATTTTTATTCAATTTCATTTTAGCCGGATAAAATGCCTGGCTTTTTTCAAGTGGATAAAACCGGTTAAAACCAGGCCGGCTTTTTCATAACAACCCTGGTTATTCCTAGTGTGATGATTACGAATGTCTCTTCTGAAAGCGACAGACTCTAGATTACTTTTGGTTTATAACAAACAAGTAAAGATATACATATATATTTACTTCCTCTGCCCGTACCATAGGTACTATAGGTAGAGGAAGTATTGTTTTCGACCCTAAAATTCGAAGTTGAGTTTTTAGCATATATACACGTTTCAAGGCCCCCTGAATCCAAAAATACTATTTTTGGAAACATGTCTGTGTGTGTGTCTGTCTGTGTGTGTGTCTGTCTGTGTGGAAGTTTGTGAACAGTCTAGCTCCGAAACGGAGAATCGTATGAAAACAAAATTTCGTATTTGGGTCAGGTACCTTCTGAAGATGTGATTCGAAGATTGGCGACAAATTTCTCTTATTTTTAAGGGGACTTTACATGAAGAAATTTTCGTTTTTTGCTATTTTCTCGAAAACGGCTCTAACGATTTTCTTTAAAATTTGCACATGTGTTCCTTTTACTGAGAGCTAAAACTTTCATTTGAAACTTTTTTTCGAAAAAATTTTCTGAGGGTAGTTACAAGTCACCCACTGTTTGTAGAAATTTTGTCTTGCATGATGAACAACTGAATACGCGCTCTTTCATGGCCTCTTATTCTATATAAGAATGCGAAGTGAGAAAGATGTATTGTTGGCCATGCATAGAGTAAAGAAGTATCTGAGGGAAATATTCGATAAATTTCGGAAATTATTCTTTACGGCGGAAAGTTCAATAAACGTCTGCAGTCACTTGTTCTTTTTTTTTTTAAGTTTGTTATTTAGCCTGCGCTTTTAGTCGCATCATTGAAAGAAGAGGTATTTATAGGATAATTAGCGTAAAATTGTATCTTGCGATTCTGTAAAAGGATATGTCAATACTGCTAACTTTTATTTGGGCAGAGGAAGTTATGTGACTTTCACATCAGATTTTTATAACTGTTAAAATTCTTTCTTTAATTAATAAAGCTTGCAGTGATCATTGTAACCAGAGCCTGTTTTGTAAGATGGCAATTTTTGAAATTCCTGTGGCAAATACCATAAAACAAATGCTATTAAAAAAGCATAGCAAGTATTTTTTAATAATACTTTCGGAACTAAATTTCTTAGATGGCATAACAGGTAATAACTCTGGATAATCTACTCTTATACAATTCAACGGCCCTAAATAGCGTGCTTGCTCGCCCGCTTCGTGAGACATCGGGTATACTCGGTGATGTTCGTCTCTCGCAGTCTAAACTTTCATGACGACTACAAAATTAGGAAGGAAAACCGTTTCTTTATTATTTAAGGCCTTAGTGAAATGAACACAATGAACAAATATTCTAATTTTATTTTTACTTACAATTTTGATAGCTCTGAACCACAAACATTTTTAATAATCTACCAGTGTAATTTTCTTAAAAATCCTGGAGTCAATGAATAATGGAGGGCGAAGCCGGGGGCAACAGCTGTAAAATATTGATGGCTTAACTCTTGAAATATCGCTGATAATAATAATCCAAACAAACCATTCCTTCCCTTGAAACATTATATAATTTCTGAAAATTACACTGAATTGATAAAATAAAATTCACATCATATTCATGTCAATAAAGAGCTGAGAAACAATACGTATTATGTGTTCACAGGCTCTTTGGAAGTGCATAATCGATTCTGATATAGTTTTCCCAGGGGGCGCTTTCATGTCGTGGAATGTACTCTAAAGCAGGAATTTTAGCTGTTTCATTAATTATTAATGGCTTAATTTATGAATGATTCGCGTGCAAGTGTTAATAAATATAATGCTTTAATAATTATTATTATACTCTTAATTTTTAATAGAATTATCGTGGCGAAGCCACGGGCACCTCCTAGTGTAATACATACAGCGTCAATATGTGATGCCCAAGTTAAGTTCTTATCTGTGTTAATTCCAAGTAGCTTGACATTAGCTGTATATCTCAATTACAAGAAGTTCTTAATATAAAGAGGATTTTTGTGTCTTATCAACATTTAAACAGTGGCGGCTCATGTATAGGCACTGTGGAACTGCAGAACCCCCTATTTCCACTTGATATTATCGATAACATTTAATATAAGGACTACTTTTTTATTTAATTCTTCCTTTATACTTTTAGAATATAATCCTTAATAATATTATAGGAGAAAAATTCCTCTGACACTGATTTTTAACTATTGATTCGAAGATTTTTGAAAAGATAGGAATTAGTGACACAGGCCTATAATTGCATGGTTCTGTAGCAACACTTTTCTTATAAATAGGAGTAATCTTTGATACGTTAAGAACCTCCAGGAAAAAACCTGTTTTCAGGCAGTCATTTATATAAACAATTAACGGACATACAATTAATTTGATGATCTGTTTAATGATTCCCGGCCTGGTCGGGGATTTTTCAGTAGTGAAAAATTCCTTTCATGGGTTCAGGACTGGGTGTGTGTGTGTCCTTAGGTTTAAGTAGGTAGGGGACTGGCGCACCCCGGTAACAAATACGCTGAGAATATCCCCTTATGGGATCACCAGGGGTCTCTCGCGAACCTGAGGAATAACTTTTTAATGAAGTTACTTACATTCCATAATAATCTCTGACATTGGAGTTTATCATATTTGCAAGACATTTTAATACCTCAACTTTGTTAATTTCCTTTCATTTAAAAGTTGTGTTTGGTTTAGAACAATGGTTTACAAAATTGTCTACATAATATTCATAAGGGGGAATGTTTTCTTGGATTTTTCTTGTAACTTAGCTGAAATAATTGTTAAACTGGTTGGGAGAAAGAATGTTGTTTTCATTTTCAGATACTGATTTTTTTTTTTTTGATTAGTTTCCATGCTGCTTTAGTCCTATTTCAGCAAAATTGATGTAACCAACATTTGCTTTTAATTTAACCTTCTTCAGCTGATTTCTATAGACATTATTCAACTTTTTATAACAGTTAATGGCGAGAAAATGGTACTTTACGACACACCCGAGTCCCCCACTCCTACTCTCAATCCCTCCCCTAGCGGCGCATTTGAACTACTAGCAGCGACGGTAGCACCATCTCTTACGCAACTGATGATACAGACAAAATAATTTATTTCTTCTTTATTCTCTTCTTCTCTTCCTTTCCCGTCTCCTTCCTCTCTTCCTCCTCTTCACCCTACCTACCTATTTGAGACCTATTCCTACTAGTAAATTTTGGATCGACCGGGATTTGAACTCGGGACCCCTAGCATTATAGCTAGGAGTCTTAACCATTACACGAGTGAATGTTGCGCAATGAAGGAAGCTTTCGTATATTTGAGTTATGATAGGGGGGATTTCATGAGTTTTAACGCAAGAATCGGTTTTTATAATTTTGAGATATTTTGTTAGTTTGAAAAGAGTAGTGTTGGTGCAAGGGAATTTTCCTGCATCAATTAAGCCATATTTTATGTAATAATAAGGCGTTTTTTATAATTATGAAATATTATCTATGGTGCAAGGGTATTTTCGTATTGTGAAATAGACTATTTTGTGTTGCAAGGGTCGTTTTTATAAGTATGAAATACTATGTGGAGGTGCAAGGGTCTTTTTTTTTTATTGTGAAATATTAGGTGAATGTCAATTGCAATTATGCATTACCGGCGTTGAGGTTCAGCAGCAGCTACAGGCATGATGGCATGCGCTGCGGGGAAGCGAGGAAGCAGAAAGGCGAGTGGCGTGTGGAAAGGGGACTCGGGTATGTTGCAAAGTACTGTCTTCCCGTTAATGGCATCTTCATTATTTGAAAAATTAGAAATTTTGCAAAAAATCTTAAGTTTTCTTTTTAGCAAGGCCAGATCTTTGGTGTACCAGTTAATTTGAGGAATATTACTCTTATTTGCTTATTGTTTGCTAAAATGTATTGGAAAATGAAGGCAGAAAATTGTATAAAAACTATCACAAATAAATTGAACTTGCAAGAATCAGAATTGTCAATATCAAGGTCCTATAGTATTTTTGTAACGCATGTTTGAAAGTGGTGACAAGAAAATTATTAAGCCCTCTAACTGGTGTGTATATAGTAGGGTTGCCACCTTTTCGTAGGGCTAAGGAGGGACATTTATCGAATATATGCACATAGCTGATCTTTATACCTAAATTTGTACATGGAACAATTTATTAATAAGAGAAAGATGGTATATATTCGTTACAAAGCCAAAATTAAATAGTCTATGTAACAATGACACTAACATTAGAAAAGAAAAGGCTAGCAAAATAATAAAAAATATATATAACGCATCCCTCTTAGGCATAACTCGGGATGGTGAAAATGTTCTTAAAATGCAGGATGTCCGCCAAATTCGGGACAGGTGGCAACGCTAGTATATAGTACTGCTGTGAGAATTAATTATTGGATTGTTGGTAATTTTGATAAAGGAAACATTCAAGGACAGGGTTATTATTAGAGGATTATGGCCCCCCCTCGATTTATTGGCCTGTGGTTTCTATTTATGGGAAAATCTAAAAAAATAAAGTATACAAAGACAATCCCCACACAATCTGTGAGTTAAAACAGTATTGTGCGAGAAATCAGGAGAATAAACAGTAGATGAATTTCCTTTGGAAATGTCAGGAATGTAGATGGACATCATTTTTAACACCTATTGTAGTCAAGGTAAAGCTGTAATTTTAAAAGGAGATTATAGCAAACCCCATTCACCAGAGAATGAGACCACTGATGTGAGGAGCGCATGCACTTATAAAGTGAAGGTAGAACAAATATGCAGCTTCCGTACTAAAGTAACAATGTTGTATCCTTCAACACTTCCTGGTTACACTTCATATAACATCAGGCCCAGTATGCTGACAGTATGGTACATTAAACATTATGGTATTATGACACTAATGACATAAAATCATTTTTTCATGAAGTAATCATATTTGCACTCGTCTAGAATAGCCTACATCAAAATATAAATCTTCCTGTCTGATTCTTTTCAATAAATATTATGTTATTACTTTCTCACATACATACCGACAATTAATTAAAGGATAAATTGAGATAACACTGCAAAACACTTTTCATAATTAAAATAACTCATTTCCAACAGATAAGGGTTAATATTAAATATATTTATTACAATATTCCGCCTTAACCCTTAACATTTAACACACAACTTATTTTGAAAATGCATTTCGGCGCAGCATACGCCGAAATGCATTTTCAAAATAAGTTGTGTGTTAAATGTTAAGGGTTAAGGCGGAATATTGTAATAAATATATTTAACTTTTCATAATGCCTAGAACTCAAAACATATGTTTTCAAAATAACATTTATGTGTCCGTTCATGTGTGCTGTAGGGCCAATCAGTTATACAGCCATGTAAATTGCTTTTAGAATCATGTGATTTCTTCTATTGTTCTGATACCTGCTATGGTAATTATATAAAATAATTTGTACACTGCTACAGAAGTATTAGTATTAAAATAAATTATACATGGGTATTATAACAGTGAAAGCCCCAATCCGTCTAAAGGTCAAGTTCTGATGTTAAAAAACCACAACAAAATAGAGATACCTTTTTGTTTACATGACTCAGTTACCATAATAAGCCATTCAATTTAGAAGTATAATTTGTCAGAGTTTGTTCAATTCTATCCCATACAGTGAAAAGCGTTATAATTTTTGAAGCAGAATGGTTATACTCTTTTCTCTTCTCTATATATATATATAAGAGGCTTTGTCCTGATTGACTGACAGAGAATCAACGTAGAGAATAAACTATACTATTTTGACAGTACCTTCGTTTCATAATGTAGGTGCTCACTAAGAAAGGATTTTGAAAAATTTTGATTTTAAATGCCAAAAATAAAATGTTTTTGAGTATACTTAATCCCTTTTTACACAGAATTATCAAATCCAATTCACAGTTGGCATGGCAACATATTGTTTCCAGTGGTCTCAGATGGGTTTGGAAATAATTGAAGTGGGACTTTGACAATTTAGAAAAGCTATCAATATAACTCATGTTATAAATAAATATTAAATTATGAAATCCACGAAAATAATGCAGTCACATAACTTTCTCTACCCTGGACATAGAGTAAACAGTACGAGGTTTGGTTATATGTATATTATTTTATCGCAGGTTTTTGGGGAGGGATATATGAAAGTAATATTGCATTTAATTTCATCCCCAAAATGGTTTTATGGTAACATTAGAGTGAAAAATAAAATATTCCACTAAAACAATACAATTTTATGTTACCGGAATTTCTGTTTCTTCTTATTTGAACCCCTACCAGGCTTGCTGTGTACAAACGATGGGATCCAAAATTCTACATCCTCTATTAGCCGTAAAAAGCTATATCAAGCATTTTCTGAACGAATAGTTTGAATGTCATAAGTCATTCATCCTCATTTCAAATTCTAAATACCTATAAAAGGACCTAGAATTTTAAAATCGAAAGTCCTTCATAAGTTAAAAACCCGGGCGATGCCGGGCCTTTTAAGCTAGTATGATATAAAAGGCTTTGTCCTGACTGACTGACAGAGAATCAACGTAGAGCCTAAACTATAAAAAGTAGAGATTTGGAATTTTGAGAGTACCTTCGTTTCAAAATGTAAGTGCACACTAAGGAAGGATTTTGCAAAATTTTGATTTTTAACTCCAAAATTCAAATTATTTTGAGGATACGAAATACCTTTTTACACAGAATTATCAAATCCAAATCAAATTCCATGTACAGTTCTCATGACAACAGTGTATTGTTAGCAGTAGTCACATGTAGCTTTGGAAATAAATGATACCGGACTTTGACAAAATTAGGGAAGCTATGGATTTGAATTCATTGGTGTAAATAAATATTGAAGAACAAAATCCACTAAAATAATGCACACTGTGATGCAGTCACATAACTTTCTCTGTCCTGGACATAAAGAATATCATTTTCTCACTTCACATTTTGATGTAAAATAAGAAGTCGTATTGCAGGGATTACTTAAATCCAGCTGTCACAGTCTGAGTTTGTGCCAACAAGTAAGTTATGCCATATCAGAAGTCGGTAAAAAATTCTATCCACTGATACATTATTCAAAGCGGTAGGCTTTGTATTTTTAGTTGAGAAATATGAATGTTTATCATAAGCCCTAAGCACGTAAAAGGAGACAAAACAGGAAGAAACATTTTTAGTCCTATCCGTGCAGTATATTATTATGTCCCAGGTTTTGGGGAGGAAAGTATGAAAGTGGTATTGAATTTCTTTTTGATTTCAGCACCAAAATGGTTGTATGGTAACATGAGAGTGAAAAATAAAATATTCCATAAAGACAGTACAATTTTATGTTACCGTAAATTCTGTTTCTTCTTATTTCAACCTATACCCAATGTGTAGAAGCAATGGGGTGCAAAATTCTACATACTCTATGAGCCATAAAAAGGTACATCAAGCATTTTCTGAGGGAATAGTTTGAGTGTGATAAGTCTCGTTCCTCATTTCAAATTCTACATATCTATTTAAGGACCTACAGTTTGAAAATCGAAGGTCCTTTATACATTCATTTCGAATGTCAAAGTACAAAAAAAATTTCAATTTGAACAAAACTTCATTTAAATACTATACCACTCTTGAGAGGATAACAGTAAACCAGTAAGAAAATATTGATGAAAACTGCATGAATGTAAGATTCAACAATAAAATAAATATAACTGGCATATACAATTTTGATGGTGGAATGGGTC
The DNA here is from genome assembly GCA_964059195.1 of Ectobius pallidus. NCBI lineage: Eukaryota > Metazoa > Arthropoda > Insecta > Blattodea > Ectobiidae > Ectobius > Ectobius pallidus. The sequence goes on along the minus strand of CAXKWD010000005.1, from coordinate 13,487,003 downwards.
GATATTTTTTATTTAACCTTCAATGGAACAAGAAGTAAATGTAAACAAGGTAGATATATGAGTAGCAAGCCAGAGTGAGACAGGCAAACTTGTTTCTGTTTACTTCAGGATACAAACATGCATATAAACAGAAGAAACAAATTGTGATCTTTATTTTAATGGGAACAAGCCATGCCTAGCAATTTGACAGTTTGAATGATGATTGTTGCTACAGTAAGCAGAAGAATCAGCACAGCAACATCATTGCCAGCAACTTCAGAGGTACCGGTATATATATCTTGAAATTACTGAATGCCACATGGAAGAATCTATGACTGCCTTATTCTTTTAAGTGTAAAAACACAAGTGACTTCTACTACATATTCTTCAATGGTCTAAGAGGAAATAAGAAATCATGCAGAGTAAATAAAAACTGGAACAAAACCTCAAATCCCAAATACAAGATGTTATAACAATGTAACATAATCTGTAGAAATCTCATAACAGAAATAATATTTTTTTTCCCACCTTCTGGTAATGTGTTAACTTAGTAAAATAAACTACTATGTTTTGCAACGCGAATCACATGCAAGGTCAGGCAAAGTGTTGCCTCATGTAGGAATCCCCTCTGTCTCACCCCTGTCACGGACACAAAATTACTTCCATCTCACTCACTCAGATATGTTTCATCACGGCCATGAATGTGTGCAATGATGATTTCTAACCGTTTCTTAATGTATTAATAACTACTACTGTATTCATAATAATAAATGCATTACTCGTACTTGAAACATGTAGGCCTACCATTATTCTAAAGCTTCTTTTTAATATTTATTTTAGTAGTTTTAGAGCCTAATAAGTACCAGTGAAATGTTTGAGTTTTATTATAAATTGAGTACCAACTTTATATATTCAATGGTTTATGAGGAATTGAATGGTTATTACTTCAGGTGCTTTAGCTATCGGAATGGTACCGTGGTACTAGCAAGCCTCTTTTCCATAAAATTTATATTTAATTTAATTTAATATATATATATTACATATACAACCCCAAAGAACATAGCTCATGCGAGGGATGACATACATACATACATTGGTTCAAAGGAAAAAATTATAATACATAGTATAATTATCTTAAGGCTATAACAAATTCACTAGTGACAAACATACTACAAACCACAAAAAACTTGAAATATACTAATCAATTTTGAAATATGAATTTTTTTGTAAGACTTCACAGAAATATATAACTATCCTAATGACTAAAGTACACGTCTAAAAAGTATGATAATGCTTTTGGTTTAAAATTTCTAATGGAACTGGACACACTTTCAGGTAACATGTTATTCAATTTTATAGCATGAGGTAATATCCCATTTAGATCTTATGTAGTGGATTCGTTATGAGTTACAAAAAGATGAGTGACTTGTCTTGTGTTAAGGAGATGAACATCTTCGGGTGTAATTAAGGTGGTGTTGGATTTAATAAGTTTATATTTGATAGAATGTAAGTGACTGACTATTGCTGCATTTGAAGAGACAGAAAGTGGCTTGATTCTAGAAATTTTGAATATATCACTAGTATGGGTTCTAAAGCGAATATTAAACATAATTTTAATCACTCATTTTGAATTACTTCTAGCTCATGAAATAGGCTTTTTCTGCAATTTCCCCCATATGATGTTCATATAAGTAAGATGACTATGGATTAAAGAAAAATATACCATTTTAAGAAGTTGACTGGACATTCCTGAAAGACATAACCTGTTTATAATACAGACTACTGGGAGAATTTTTATTTTTTTATTTTGTTAATTTGAGATTCCCAAGAAAGGATACTGTCAATACTTAGACCTAAAAAAGAAATAAAATCAGTTCTCCCTATTGTCTTATTATTTATGTTTAAGTTTATATTGGTTTGAAGTCTGTGCGATTGCTTCTGAAAGAACACGAATTTAGTTTTATCTTCGTTTATTGTTAATTTATTATAGATAAACCAATTGATTAGGTCATTCATGTCATGTTGCATTTCATAAGCTAAGTCTTCTTCTGTTCGTCCTGTATAGAAAATATTTGTGTCATCGGCATACAAAAGCATTTTACCAAGCAATTTTAAATTAAACAAATCGTTTACATGTATATTGAAGAGGAGTGGACTCAGGATAGATCCTTGAGGTACTTCACACTTAATAGATGCTATTTCACTATTATATTGATTTACACTAATGTATTGCTTTCGATTACTCAAATAACTTTCTAACCATGCTAACGATAATCCTCTTATCCCTGCGTAATTCAATTCCGAAAGCTTTTCTTAGGTCCAAGAATAGCCCTGACGCTAAGCTATTTCCATCAAATGATTTTTGTATACCAGAACTAATACCAGCAATAACATAAAAATCCTCAAATATTTTATTCATGGACTCAATAAAACATATATTAACTGATTACATGTACCCATACTGACAAATTGGCTCGCTGGGGAAACCGAATGCTTTTTCCTAACTTCATAAATCTGCACTACTTTTATTTAGACATTTGTTAGAATATTTATTTTATTTTCTGTTCAATCACATTAGTAATTTCTCATGTCTAATTACCTTAGAAAAACCCACCTTAGTAAAAAATCTTATCACACCGTTTTTTCATATTTTAATATAATTTTACAACATAAAAGCATACACCAGTTAAAGCAGGCCTAAGGCTTTACGAGCACATTACCAGGCTATGGTTAAGGCAAGAAAAGGGCACTTTTTAATGAAAAATATCAGGGAAATAAGCTTTGAAATATTTTGTGATATATGTAGAATGCATTGCAAAAACAATTTATGCACGTGTATGTACCCTTCTTTAAAAAAAATCCTACACCCTCTTTTTGCAGTGCTGCTTATGAAAGTTTCCCTGCACACCTTGCATTTCCATCCCTTAGCTTTTACATATCCCTGTCACATAATTTGGACACAGATCTACACTTTTGACCATGTTTCACCAATTATTACATAGCCTACTTAACTTATCCAATAGAACAAGGAGAAAGTTAGTATTAATATAAATACGAGGCCTGTCTAAAAAGTATCCGATCTTTAATTTTCACGCGCATAATATTAATGCTAGGGTGGTGCCACTGTGCACAATGCAAGAAGAGAGCTTAATGCGCACGCTTGAATTTTTTCTCTGCCTTCAAAGGTGCCAGTCACTGTCTGCTAGCCTCAGAGTGAGGTCCCGTGATAAGCGCTCGGCGGATTTTGATATCTCTCAAGACACTGCATCAAATTTTGTCAAAAGCTTGGTGATTCTCAAAGCGAAACAATTCGGAAGATTCAGCAGGAGTTTGGAGATGATGCTATGGGGGTAACACAAATCAAGGAGAGGTTCAACCGATTCAAAAAAGGCCGCACATCGGCAGAGAGTGACCAGCATTCCGGGAGGCCACAAACCGCTCAGAATGAAGCTGTCATTGAGAGGGTTGAACATCTGGTAATGGGAGATCGTCGTTTGACCGTACGAGAGATTGCCGAAGAGGTTGGGATCAGTAAAGATTCTGCAAATGCAATTTTGCGCGATGATTTGAACATGCGCAGAGTGGCTGCAAAATTTGTGCCAAAGCTGCTTTCAGCAGAACACCTTCAGGTTGCACAGGATCTGCTGGACACTTTTAACACTTCTGCTGAATCTTCCGAATTGTTTCGCTTTGAGAATCACCAAGCTTTTGACAAAATTTGATGCAGTATCTTGAGAGATATCAAAATCCGCCGAGCACTTATCATGGGACCTCACTCTGAGGGTAGCAGGCCTGTGACTGGGACCTTCTAAGGCAGAGAAAAAATTCAAGCATAAGCATTAAGCTCTCTTCTTCCACTGTGCACAGTGGCGCCACCCCAGCATTAATATTACGCGTGTGAAAACTGAAGGTCAGATATTTTTTAGACAGGCCTCATATATTACTATTAATACTGTATGGGTGATTCTTCAAATACGGGAAAATTTGCATTCCGGAGTGATATTTCCCTTCAAATACAACTTTAAAAAAAAATTAAAATAAAATTGTTTCTACTACTTCCATACTACAACTATCAGTTTGAAATGTCACTAACTTTAAATTCTGATATTCCAAAATCGAATTTAATTCAATGAAATGTCATCCACATGCCCTGTCCCAAACCTCGGTTTTGTATATTCTAATGCATTTTTCCACAAAACAAAATGTTATTTCCTTTTCAACTTTTTTCCTGTCAATGAGTATGAATGGGTGAAGAATATTAACCCCTAAAAAATAAAATGAAATAAAATTGTCACCCTACCTAATGAACATAAAGAATGTCCCAAGGGTTTTTGGTCATCCACATGGTTGAAAAGAATGGAATTTTTTCTGCAGAAATGAGAAATTTGTAAAACTGGCAACAGTGTTAGAAAGCCAACAGGGCAGCTTGTGGTTGAATTGTAAGGTTGAATTTTGCTAGCTTACAAACAGTTTGGGATTAACAGAGGACTTTGTATCATTTTCAAGGAAAACGTTTTTATTCCCCGTCATTAACATGGCTTCTAGAAAGTAGGCAGAAAGTGAATATTAATTAATTTTGATTATGCACTATGATAAACCTTACAATTCAAAGTACCTGACTGAAGTTGAGCCTACAGAGGTTTAGAAATGGCTTGCTGAGACCACTAAAACTCCTTTTTTGTCATCCACATGCCTGATTTTTGTGTCATCCACATGTCTCATGAAGGGGTATGTGGATGACTCTCAAGTCATGTAGATGATAAATGTAGGATACTATTGTGTTTGCGGTGTCTGCGACCTGTACTTAAGATCTTAAAACTGATTAAATGAATTTCTGCTTGATTCCCCCCTCCCCCAAAACCATAAAAACACAGTCTCGTTAAAATTACATTAATTCCGGAGTATGCACACAAATTTGCAAATGATGCAAAATCAACTGAAGTATGCTGAGAAAAATATGAAATCACATAAAGAAAAGCAGATTGTTGCCAAAGTTAGTCATTAATGTGGCCTTCTGCCATCCACATGTACACGGATGTCATCCACATAGCTTTAAAAAAATAAAGAAATTAAAATAAATAAAAATATAAACATTTAAGCTCTGCTGGTGTCATATTATAATCAAGTAACCCCTGAAGTATTTTTGTGATTTTTTTGAAATTTTTTAAACAAAGTAAAAAATTTGGATTTTACACACTCCAAATTTTCCCGTATTTGAAGAATCACCCGTGTATATTAATATTAATGCATAAAAATATCCCTTAGCTGTTTTCTACCCTTATTATATGGTGTAATTTCTATACAAATATACATTCTTAACAAATATTATTTTCATCAAATTATACCTTCTAGAATGAGGAACATTTTCTAGACAACAAAATATTAGATCAAATCACCCCTTAGCTGTTTTATACCTTTATTATAACATATCTAATCAAATCTACATACTTCGATAGATTTTACAGACAAATCCTGTAGAATCAGAAGAACATTTTAGGTAGCTTGAATAACAGAACAATCCACACCTTAGCTGTTTTCCCGCCATATTATTTTGTGATCTATATATACAGTGTGTCCCACGCAAGAGTTGGCCAATGACGCGGGTTCCTGCGGCGCGGCGGGCACAGCTCCAACTCCCGAGCGATCGGGTGAAATATCTACGCTAATAATGCCGCGATCGGTGTTATGATTCAGGTTCTCACATTTACAGTTAAAATTACAATGAAAATAAACACGTACCTCATCACAAGAGTTGTTGGAAATGTTCTCCTCTCGCATCCACACAACACTGACACCATTTTAGGAAATTTTCTTTCACGCGCATAAGTTCAGCTTCCGAGACAGAGTTCATTTCTCTTGTGATAGGCCTATGTGATATTGTCTTTAAGTTCTTCTAACAGTATGTGAATATTATTTATGGAGAAACTTGAAAAATAAAGTGTATAGGTCAACTTCCCGTACATTACAAAGGAAACGGGTGAAATATCTACGCTAATAAAGCCCGCTGTTGGTGTAATGGTTCAGGTTCTCACAAAGAAAAACATATGTGATTTATTACATCATCTTGCAAGGACGCAAGACGTCGGTTTTTAGCAAAATTCCCAGGTGTACGTCCTCCAAGCAGAGAAGCCGTGCGAAAACTTGTAAGCAAACTTCGGGAAACGGGTTCGATTCTCGATAGTAAACGAGGAACCAAGCGGCGCGTACTTACTGAACAGAAATTAGATCAAACCCACACACATTAGAAGAACTTAAAGACAATATCAGAAGAGAAATTAATTCTATCTCGGAAGCTGAACGCGTGAAAGAAAATTTCTTAAAAAGGTTTCAATGTTGTGTGGATGCAAGAGGAGGACATTTCCAACATCTCTTGTGATGAGGTACTTGGTTATTTTCATTGTAAGTCCAACTGTAAATGTGAGAACCTGAATCATGACACCGATCGCGGCTTCATTAGCGTAGGTATATCACCCGATCGCTCGGGAGTTGGAGCTGTGCCCGCCGCGCCGCAGGAACCCGCGTCATTGGCCAACTCTTGCGTGGGACACACTGTACAAATCTGCATTCTCTGAAAGATTTTACAAACAGACTCTGTAGAAGCAGGAGCAAATTGTAGGCAACAATAATATTCAACCAACCATCCCTTAGCTGTTTTATACCACTATCATATAATCTCTACACCCATCTTCGTTCTTTGATCAGCTTTTACCAAATTGTAGACACACATCCTACAGAACCAAAGAAAATTTACAAGAAGGCAACTTCTAATAGTTGACAAGCCTTGGAGCAAGATATAAGTTAGGCCTACTTGGTACCAAGACCAAAAGGAGGTTATTAAGTTTGTGTTTACTCAAGAGGCAAAACGGTCTCCAGTTGAAATAACACACAAATCACACAATTGATGTATTAATGTAGCTAAGATGGAAAGGCGAAGTCAGACTGAAGAATTCAATGCCATAGCTGGGATTTGAACCTGGATCTTCGGCCTTCCGTGCAGCTGCTCTTATCAAATAAGCTACCATGGCAACATGCTGGTACAACATTAAATTCTCCAACTGACTCACAGATCCCAGTATACCACCAGGCATTCTCAATGTGAGATATCAACCCAGTGGTGACTTACAAACTTGTAAGTGCTTTAAGACGCGGGCTTCATAGTAAACCACTAGAAGGTCACAGTGGAAGGTTAAATTCTCCAACTGACTCACATATCCCACACACTGAGATATGAGAGTCAGTTGTACCGGCATGTTGCCATGGTAGCTCAATTCGTAAGAGCAGCGGCACAGAGAGCCGAAGATCCTGGTTCAAATCCCAGCTATGGCATTGAATTTTTCAGTCTTCACCTTTCCATCTTAGCTTACACACAGCCAGTGTGAAAGAATTATCATTCCAATTGATGTATTGTTTGTAAAGACCAAACTGTGCATGATTATTTTCGCAACCAGAATACGCTATGGGCCAACAGTCAATTTGATTGTAGATGAGATAAGTTCCTGCCTGAATAAAACCTCAAGTCAGGAAATCTGAAATGCCAGACTGATGTCCCTCACGGGCAATTCCACAGAAATGTCAACCAGAGCAGTAAATTTTAAAACAAAGTAAAAGCTGCAATATTATACATAGAATTAATCAGCAAAACCTGCTCTTTCAGGTTATGCACTTTATACTGTCCCCCAAAAATATTTACCTTTCCAAAAATTGCCCTAAAGAGACATTAAAAAAGTCCACTGATACACCGTGCAGTTTTGTAAAAGTTCCCAACATGGCTGAGCTTTCATTCATTTGGTTTCTGGAGATGTAAATGGGTTAATTTCACATACAATATGTAATCTTTAAGATTTTATTTTTAAATTTCCAAAATTATTAATTCAAATGTATTAAAAAACTAAACTTTTGAGTGCTCCAAAATAATGTCAGTCCGTTACTTAAAATTAGAAAAAAGTTTTTCTGCTTTAAACCTAACACTCTTATGAATGATATGCATAGCATTTTTCTTCTTCTACTAGGTGCCTTTCAAGCCCATGAAGTAATAATTATTTGAAAAGTCATAGTTATTTTATTATTTACAAAATTAATTTAGTCAGTCTGTTACCTTTTGAGTAGAGAAATGTGTCTAGGGCTAATACTTGCCTAGAATTCTACATATGAAAGTAAATTTCCATTGCAAATTACATTACATATTATATAATCTTTGTTTATTATTATTATTAGTCTATTATTATTATTATTATTATTATTTTAATTTTATTATTTTTGTTTCATGTAATATTTCACAGAAATATACATTCTGGGATTAACAGCTTTCATGGGACAGTTTTCCAAGTGAAGGCTGTTGGTACACATTATTCCACAACTCCTAGAAACTGACCAACTATCCTGCATGTAGAGAGAATTGCTGATTTTTGCATCTGGATAAAGGTGTTCGTCGACAAACCAAGTGGCTCTAGGTTCCTGAGTAGCTCATGTAGCAGATATTATAAGAGGGATAATCTGCACCTTCCTTAATTTCCACTGGTGTTTTACTTCTTCAGCCAACTCTATATATTTCCGCTTCTTCTCCTTGGAAGTTTCCATCATGTTCCGGGTGTTTGGTACAGCTACATCAATTATCATTGTAGAGTGCTGTTTCTTGTCCATGACGATGATGTCAGGCCGGTTATGTGGCACCGTGTGGTCAGTCAGGATATTTCTGTCATAGTAGAGCTTGCTCTTCTGATTTGTGGACAAGAAACAGCACTCTGCAATGATAATTGATGTAGTTTTACCAAACACTCAGAACATAATGGAAACTTCCAAGGAAAAGAAGCGGAAATATATATAGTTGGCTGCAGAAGTAAAACACCTGTGGAAAGTAAAGAAGGTGAGCTACTCAGGAACCTAGAACAACTTGGTTTGTCGAGGAACACTTTTATCCAGATGAAAAAATCAGCGATTCTCTCTACATGCAGGAAAGTTGTCAGTTTCTAGGAGTTGTGGAATTATGTGTACCATCAGCCTTCACTTGGAAATCTGTCCCGTGAAAGCTGTTAATCCCAGAATGTATATTTCTGTGAAATATTACATGAAACAAAAATAATAATAATAATAATAATAATAATAATAACAACAATAATAATAGTAATAATAATAAACAAAGATTATGTAATGTAATTTGCAATGGAAATTTACTTTCATATGTAGATATTCTAGGCAAGTAATAACACTAGACACATTTCTCTACTAAAAAGGTAATGGACTGACTAAATTAATTTTGTAAATATTTAATAAAATAACTATGGCCTATAGACATATCTAAATATCATAACTATGAGTATATTGTGTATCTTGTAGTGGTGTCAGCAGTAAATATATGAGGCTGACTGAATTACAATCAACTCTTGAAATTACATACTGATTTACAAGATTGTAACCAAAAAATTCAGAGACTGTCAGTCCGTTACTTTGGACTTTCTAATTAATTGCTAACAAAGATTTTAAATTAGACAAATGATATTTATATGAGATGTTTCCAGACATTAGTCAAACAAATTAAGGTGGTAGCCAGTATTCTCATTCCCTATATTTCAGAGCATCAATTGATTGAACTTATATACCTGAATCTATGGTTGACAAGCTGTCAGTCCGTTACCTGAATTTCAAAGGTGAGAAAATAATTTTTATTGAGGGATATTTCAAAATAGTGGTACACCAAAATGAAGCTTAAAGTCTAGTCTTTAAAACAGTATGAACACATCTTAAGAAAATAAATTAGAAGTAGCAGCATTTGATGTTTAATTGAAAGAAAATGTTGTGCTTTGTCAGTCCGTTACCCGTGGAATTGCCCTCACCAAAAGACGATGATGACAATAGAGTATTTAAAAAAATGTAGGGATTGCTTTAATAAATAATAATGATAATAATAATAATGATTGACACAATGGTTCAAGTGCCATTGAATGGTGTTCACAAACTTCAGAAATATCAAACTGAAATCCCAGAAGGCCATTAGAGATACTGCCAGAAAACACTTAAAGTATCGATAGAAACAATATTGCATGTGGACATTAAGGACAGCCATTCAACTTCAGGGCCAATCACAGTAACAGAAAAATAGATCTTATGGTGTTACAGGAAAAATAACAAATATAGACTAGTGTTGTCGCAATATAGGCCTAATCAACAAAGGAGATATAAATGAAGCAATGACAGCCTTGAAGTCCTTAATAAAAAGTGTCATAATCACGGCGCCCATACTTAACAGAAAATCCAAAGCATTGTTTGACAAGAAGGGCTACAAAATGTAGAAAAGGGCACTGAAAGCTCTGCATCTAGCCCTGAATACGCAGACAGGTGACAACTATGAGAAGACACCACAAAGAATCAATGACAAATACAAACAAGATGAAGAAGGTAGGAAATTACGAGGGATGTTCCAAAAGTAGTTTCATTATTTTTTTTTTTAAAGTGAAGATGGTAGGCTATAGCAGTTGAAACAAACAATCACCATAAGAATCCACATCTGTTGCTGGTTCAATGATGGAAGGAACATCAGTGGAGGAGGAATCGACGCATGCATAGAGAGCCGAAGAAGAGAGAGTAGCAGCAGACCGGAGTGTCCGAGGTTATTCGAGTACAAATCACGATGGCAGAAAGATGTGTACTGACATGGTTGCCAATGGAAGTGCATGCTGTTATCCGGTATGAATGGGCACGTCTCGTCACACCCTTCTCTCCTTCAATGAACATGCAACACCAGCGACCAACCACTTGACGAGACGAGATGGGTAACAGCACGCACTTCCATTGGCAACCACATTGTCAGTACACATCTGTCTGCCATCGTGATTTGTACTCGAGTAACCTCGGGCACACCAGTCTGCTGCTTCTCTCTTCTTTGGTGCTCTATGCATGCGTCATTCCTCCTTCGTTGATGCTCCTTCCATTGTTGAACCAGCAACGGGTGTGGATTCTTATGGTGATTGTTTGTTTCAACTGCTGTATCATATTCACTTTAAAAAAATGACGAAACTTACTTTTGGAACATTCCTCGTAATAGAAGAAGCAATGCAGAACCCTTACATGGTCCTAAATCCAACAATTCTAAGATTCCCCAGGCATATTCCAAAAGACACGCGAGAAAATCATCTGCCAACGATACTGTAGGTAACACTGAACAGAGAATTTAGTCTGAAACCACGAAATCGTAGGTAAAATAGAATGGCTATTCTTACAGGAAGCACTGACAGCCATAAATATCAGCAAGGATAAGAAACCTTGTGGCCCTCATGGTGTCTATAACAAACACATAAAAGACTGGCCACAGAAATAGGCAAGGCAGTGTCTCATGCAAGGATTTAAACATTTCTCAGTGCTAAAGACGATCCACAATAAAGATTTTATAGCCTACAAGGGAAAAGGAGACAGGGCAGATCCCAACAACTGTACAGAATAGACTCCCATACACCTGAAGCGCAGTTCAGTTTTCATAGGGGCAGCCAAGCCATTCAGTGCCTACATATTCATTGTGACTTCACTAAGGCTTTCTTGAAAATGATGAGGCAGATGATTGAGGTTCTGCAGGGAGATCCCCTAAACCCCCTGCTCTTCATAATGGTAACAGCAGATGTTGCAGACTCAAATTTTATACATGTGCAGATGACATGGTCATAACCTCAGCATCTCAGGAAAAGCTCCAGGAGTCCTTTCTCCAACAGTTGGCAGAATGGGCGGAAAGAAATGAACTCGAAATAAAAAAGGGGAAAACTGTAACGATGACCTTCAGAAGAGGTGGAAATCAAGCAATATTCTTTTATAAATCTAGACCAGTCATGCAGTACAATGACTCCAGGGAGTCATTCCTCTTTCCATAAGACTTGAAGGGACCAATGCAATTAGCCTGTGCAAAAGACATAGCAATCCATATCAATTCAAAGTTAGTGGTTAATATGAGTTTTTACAGTGATTGGGAGGATGGATATTTTTTGTCAATAATGATAAAATCAGATGATTGATCTCCTTGACACAATTCAATTTTCTTATGCACTTTAATATTACAATGCATTATAAAAACTATCCGAACCATATACTTTCAGGTAGGCCTATGTATAATTTTATTGTTATGTAGTGTTTGTGTAGCGATCTTAGGTTCGCTATTGACACATTATTATTTCAGGAATTAACTTCATTTTTTTTACAAGCTGTAGAATGGAAAAAGAAACTGAAGGATACGGAAAGGAGCTAACAGTAGCCTATAAATAGACACTAAAAGTTATTAAATCTGAGAAACAAATTGAGAAAATAGTGAAGGTTAGTTTCACTAGCCTAGTTTTCAGTGAACTATACAGCAATTTTGCTCATATTTAGAATACTGTTAGAAGAAAAGTGTAACCGGGATAAAACAAATATAAGGTGCATCTTCGCATGAGACATATCCCGCCCAACCCACCTTTTATACCACGATCTAGCGAATTCTTCGAGGATGAACAGGCTGACAAACCGTTGGGTACAAGGTAGGCTACTTACTCTCGCATTTTTAATATTTGGTGCAAGGGCCACTCTCGAATTTTTAATATTCGTACAAGGGGCACTCTTGCAGTTTTAATATTTGGTACTAGGGGCACTCTCGCATTTTTAATATTTGGTACGGCGACAATATACAAGGATAGTTGGTCACCCTGCTTTGCTGAGAAACAAAATGTGAATATAGAATGGGTGAAGCTTAAAGTGCACCATGTAACCGACCATCCCCATTTTTTTTCCTATATTTCCATGTGATTCACGTAAAAAAATGATGGTAGCCAATGTAGTAGGCCTACTCACTATTTCTAGAGGCTTAACTAGGTTGAAATGGATGCGAGCGCTGGCCATGAGAGGCTATCTGTTGGTGTGGGAAACCTGCTGGATCCTGAGAATATTATCATACACCTTTATTCGGCACAGGATTGAAGTGTTGAAATTTTCTGAAAATAGTAATGACAACAGTTCGGGCACCTGAAATATACACTTACAAAGTAAATTTAATTAATATTTTCCCACTGTACTGGATTTCCATATGCAATGTTCGGCGTTGGTATGCGGGCTCTGGCTTGCAGACCAATACTCCCACTGGCTGCCAACCTCTACGTATAGCTAAATAAGAATAGTTAAGTGCACGAAGCAGAGATACTGCATTTTTTAATAATGTACAATACACTGTATGTAGGTTTCGAAAAGTGGCATATTATATCTCCCGGAGGTTTGTCAGACCCTTATCGTGTTGGCAACTCTGATTCCAGCACCAGTGACCCATCGGCTTCTTCCCAGCATGCACATGTGCTGTCTCGAGCAGCCGATTTTGGTGTGCGACTTTCTTTCCGAGCACCATTTCAGGTTAGTTTTCTGTGAAATTCCAAATATTCTTAAAAACTCCATAAAATGTGCCTATATATGGATTCTAAAACTTCTAGAGAATAATATTACATGAAATTTGGGCGTTTCTCGTGTGTAGAAAAAAATATTAACCAATCCAGTACAGTGGGAAACTATCCCCATATTTTCTCCTACACTATTAGTACTAGGGGATCTGATTGTTATTGCACCTACCTTTTTGACTTCATGTACTGCTGGGATTTTAGTGTAAGACCCATGCAATTTATAACCTCATTGTTTTTCAGGCATGTTTTCTTCAATATCACGAGTTGTGCATTTGTTATGCCGCCATTTCTCTGGTAGGCAGCCTTCGACCTTTTAGACACACACAATTACTGGCAGTTTTGCTTCTTTAAATAATTACCACACAATTAAATAATACAAAATCCACAACATGTGAGCAAGTTCTCCGAGCATTCAAAATTGAATATAAGAAACAAAGTTGGCATCTTGAAAAAATTAATTTAACCTAAAATACATGCTAGCCAACACAAGAAATGTCATAAGCGTATATCCTCTTTGGAATAAGCGGCAGATTTAAATGAATTCTTTTCTTTTACAGAACATGGGGTGTTACGACCACTGTTTAAATGGCAGTGTGTGTGTGTGTGTATATATATGTGTGTATATATATGAAGAGTCCACTGCAAAAGGGGGGAATGTCAAAATTTTGTGAAAACTGAGATAAATGTGTATTATGATAGACCAAATGGAGTAGAATAACATAGCCTTTAATGCATTACAAAAAAGATGATAGTCTCTCACAGACAGAAGTTTAAAGTTTTGACTCCTACACAAGAAGGGGGAATGTCATAGGAAAACAGAGCAAGAAAGGGGAATGTTATGTGTTTGCTGCATTGCATTAGGCAACAGTATTCATATTCAGCATATCACATTAATGTTGACATCACTGCAGCAATTGACCATTCATTGTTGTGGCTTCAATGATTAATGCCGACTTTTTCTTTGTCATAATATAGTAATTAATAACATGGCACTCATTAACCAAAGATATCCAGCTGAATTGCCAGAACATTGAATAGCAGTATTTGAGAGTGCTCGCATGAAGCCATCTCCTTACCATGTCGTACATGTAGATCAAGCTATGCTAAGGAACTGGACATTCTACTTGACTCCGATGTTCAGCAAGACCTGTCCGATGGCAACAAGACCTATTACTGAAATTGTCTTTTCATTCAACCATCCTCGTCTGGTGGAGCACAGATCTTCATGGAATGGACTATGGGAAACTTCAGTCATGACACAAGAGAAGAATATTCAACTACAGAGTGGAGAGTTTGTGCTGCCTGATAAGCTTTATCACTTTACTGCACTTAAATTTTAGTGATTCCATGAACAGCTCATAAGCAGTGATAACATTACTTACAGTATTTCTGTTTCAGATTTGTTACAAATTTCATGGGAAAAGTTCAGTGATCTGCAACAACTAAAGTAGTTCTGTAGTCCACAAGCAAGAGAATATTACAATGCACTACCTCATAGGAAGAAGCCTGAGAAATGAACATGCTGTAGAAGTTCAGTTACCTGACATTCCCCCTTTTTGTAATTTATTTTTGTACATCAGTTAACAAAGAAATTATTTTGATAATGAAGACGGAGTATGAAGTGCTTCATTTTGTTAAGAATCAATAAAGAAATGTATGTTCAGTTATGTGAAAAAAAAATGAACCACTTCTTTTTGTTTAATATAGTGTGGTATGGTTTTAAAGTTTAAAATTCATTTTACGCAAAACGAAAAAAAAGTGACATTCCCCCCTTTTGCAGTGGACTCTTCATATGTATGTATATATATATGTATGTATATATATATGTATGTATGTATATATATGTGTACTAAATATTTTAACATACTTAGGCGCAAGCTACAGAAGAGAACTATGTCATTTGAAAGAGAAAATATAATAATAATAATAATAATAATAATAATAATAATAATAATGAAACTTTAATATATTATATATATAATAGGAAAATTGCGCACAATGTGCATTTCCTCACACCTTACTCATATCTGTAAGTGACATTGTTCTACTTTTGCATATATACTGTATATAACCCCAAGAGCAAAGGTCATGTGAGGGAGAGGTTTACAATGTTCTTCTTCTTTAGTAAAACTATTCACTGACTCCATGAAGTAATCACTAAAAGTAATCACTAAAACTAACAGTATGTGACTATTATTTATGAGAAAACTTGAAAAATAAAGTGTATAGGTCAATTTTCCATACATTAGAAGAATTTAAAAACAAAATCACAAGAGAAATTACCTCTATCTCGGAAGCTGAACTTATAAGTGTGAAAGAAAATTTCCTGCCAAGATGCCAGCGTTGTGTGAATGCAGAAGGAGGGTATTTCTAACATCTCTTGTGATGAGAGATGTGGTTATTTTCATTGTAATTTGACTGTAAACGTGATAACCTGAATCGTTATATCTTGAGCCACTTTCTTTCCATAGATATTTCACCCAATCGCTCGGGAGTTAGAGCTGGGGCCGCCGCGAAGCAAAAACCCTCATGATTGGCCAACTCTTACATGAAACGCACTGTAGTACGTATAAAACTTACTGTATTTATTAAGAATATAATTCACGATAATTAATTTGCTTTTCATTTTACCTTGTACCATTTAACTGTGAATATTACTACTTTTTCTTTATTAGAAAACTATTGTTAAATAGATCAATAGATTAGTAAAAAAATAATTAAAAGCATTTACACCTGATAAAGTGGAATTATATACAGCACTATCCCAATTGACTAGACTTGTTTGTTCTTTAAAATGCAACAAAATTTCTGGTCTAAAATCTCTAATCTCAAGGATTGTTGTCTGAGCAATTTTATTTGTATAATTTCCAACTGAAAATTCAAATAAAATGGCTCCATGATCTGATAAAGCGGGTTGAATGACTTTAACATTATTTATTTGCAATAAAATGTTACAATAATACTGTCCAAGCAAGCATTATCACAGGTAGGCATACTATGCATAGGATGATAGTTCACTAATTGTCTTAGTAAATTTAAGAATGGAGTAACAATGCTACTATTTGTGGTGGTATCAAATTGAGAATCAAATATGAATATATGAATAGATTGTAATTAAAACAGGTTAAGGTTATTAACATGTTCTTAAAGTTCTCAAGGAATATATCAATCCTCCATGTAGGTGACCTACGGTATACAATGATGTAGTTACATTTTTCTGTATATCGACAGTGATGGGAAAAGTACAAAAAGAAAGTAATTGGGCTGAATTACAATTACCTGAGAGACATTTTACTTAATTACAATTACAAATTACTTTTTCAAAAAGTAATCAGTAAAATTACCATTAGATTTACAATTACTTTACAAAATGGCAAAACCTAAAAATCCCTTGTTTTTGGTTTGTTTAGGGCACAAGCCCAAATTATTAATGAACAAAAAAAAAAAACACATCAATGAGAATATTTTCGGAAACATTGAGTAACTTTTTGTTAATATTAACTCTAATTTGGATATTAGTTGCAAAAACAATAATGACAACGATATAGCAAACGAGAATGATACTAATACTAATGACTACTAAATTGTAACAATTACTATTTTATTTCCAGAAGTAAATTACAAGTAGAAATTACATTTTTAAAAATGTATTGATTACAAGTAAATGGGACCAGAAAAGAAATTGTTACTGTAATCCGATTACTTTTACTCAATTACTTCCCATCGCTGTATATCGAGTATTACACCAGTCACCTCAGGATTCATTTTGCAACAGAAATATTCTAAATCAAGTTTTTTAAAACTATAACATTTGTGAACATAAATGATAACACCACCACTTTTATGTTTCTTCCTAGAGAAAAAACAGGCTACTTTAAAATTTTTAAAAAGTGCTGAACTAACCTCATTATCACATAAGAAAATTATATCACAACCCAAATCAGCCATACATAAAGTTAATTCATATAGTTTCTTGAAAGAGTTTCTAGGCAGAACTAGTCGAAACAGTCCTTTCTGTGCTGCAGTGCAAACTCCAGTAGTTATGTTTCAGGTCAATGGTACTTAGCCTACTCATATAGGCCTATGAAAAAAGTCTTTAGCCCAATGTTTACTGAGAGCTCAATTTCAAGTTTTTTAAACACATGTAGAAAGTTCGCAAAACTTAATACCACTGTAGTTGTTCTGATACCAGTAGAGCCTACATATTAAACATTTAAACAAGGAATTAGAAAGTTAAAATTGATCAAATAAACATAAAAATAAAATATGCTTTTGGCAGTTGTATAAGCCTATTTTTTATTTTCTAATTTCATGAATCCTATTGTAGCTGTCTAAATAAATGAATAGAGTTAGTGTAGTAACGCTATATACACAGTGCAATTGGCTATCTATTTAAACATTCCAGAGAATTATCCAAGGAATGATTTGGATGCAACTCACTATGCGGGAACTCGAATCTGAGGCTTTTTCCTGGCGGGATGCACTTTAATCGTGAAATGCATCTCGAAGCCAGGTTTTTAGCTTGCATGTTTGGGTAATGTTCATGAATCTGTGGTTCATTTTAATCGCTTCATTTAAAATCTGTATGCCCATATCGAAGCACAAGATTCGTTCTATTCATTTAGTTATTTATATTTATTATGTAAAATAATATAATTAAGAATAAAATTATGTAATTTATGTAAAAATAATGTCGGTGTTAATAAATATGTTTTAATTATTTTTCGGTTAAATAAATAAATAATTTGAATAAAACAACTAAAAGTTGATATATATATAATTATATATGTATAAATATATATATACCTAAATATGTATATATATATATATATATATATACATATATATGTGTGTATAGGTATATATATCTATATACATATAATATATATAAGGGGTGAGTCTCTGTCACCATTGCATGGTGCGTCCTCAGGTTGCGGATAGAGGATACGGCCTCCAGATATGGAGGGTAACTATGAATATGTTGAATAAGCAGTAGCGAACAGACGACATGAGATGGTCCTCCAGTTTGGGGGTTTAGCCAAATGTCTTTAATACTGTATTTGGTTTGGCGTGAGGCTAACAAAATCTCCCAGTAAAAAGTATTGTAACGCTGCCTGATTTATGGATCCCATCAGTGTAAAATTTTCCAGAGGTAAAATAGTCCCTCGTTCAGATCTCTGGGTAGGGATTACACTGAGGGAGTCTAAAAATCGTAGGAACTATAGATTGGGAACGTGGAATGTCATGAGCTTATAAAGGCCTGGGGTGCTTAAATCGATAACTAGCGAATTAGAGAAGTACAGGTTAGATGTAGTGGCAGTACAGGAAGTTAGATGGGAGAGTGAAGGTTCAATGCATACAGACACGTACACCTTTTTCTATGGGAAATGGATTGATAACAATCAATTAGGGACTGGGTTCTTCATACATAGGAGAATTAATTCAGCCATTAAGAAAGTAGAGTTTATTAATAAAGATTTATAAGACTATTATCCAGCTGGTTGTTTTTTATATGGATGTGAGACATGGCCCCTTACTGGTCGGGAAGAACATAATCTGAGTGTGTTCGAAAAAAGGGTGTTTAGGAAAATATTTGGGCCTAAGAGAGATGATAATGGGGACTGGAGAAAACTGCATAATGATGAGCTTCATGACCTGTAGGCCTACTCTTTAAAGCTATAGTAAAGGTAATTAAATCCTGGAGGATGAAATGGGCTGGACATATTGCAGGCATGGGGGAGGAAAGACATATCTCAAAAGTATTGACTGGGAGACCTGAAGGGAAAAGACCATGTGGAAGATTTAGACATAGGTAGGAGGACAATATTAGGATAGATTTAAAGGAAGCAGGATTTGCGAGGGATGATTGGATAGTGTTAGCAAAGAATAGGGTTAAAAAGTGGGCTCAGGTAAGTGCGGCAGTGAACCTTCGGGTTTCATAAAATCGATAACATTTCTTCAGCTTTCTGAGGAATTGTCTATTGCAAGTAAGCAAGTAAGCAGTTGAGTAAATAATCGCGGGTGAAGCCGCGGGGACCTGCTAGTATACATATATATCTTATAATTTAATATCCCCTTAAGCAGGCAGTAACAATGCAACACACAACAAAGAATGTCTATGATGTTCTTTAGACCCGTTTCACATAAATCAAAGCATAAAGATATTCATTGCTTAGCAACAGATCTCTGAAAACTTTAGAACAAATGAGGGAGGAAAAGTAAAATGTAGCCTATATATTGAGTGACTGGTACTTACTTGTTAGTATTATTACTGGCAAACCCATACAAAATGTTTGACAAATACAAAGAAAAGCTGGACATGTATCAGGTAATTAAATAGGGCAAAGTCCCAGTGTAGAGGACCTTTTCACAAGATATCACGAATAATGTGGTATTTTCGTTTTTGAGGTAAGCAGGATGACCAACTGTCCTTCTTATACATTGCTTATCAGCAACTTATCATCGCAGCAGACGGCCATGAAATTTTATATAGGTAATCTAAATAATTTATAATATATTATACATCACGAGCTTTTTCATGATTGGAGGAAGGAAATATAGTGGACATTTTGCTTCTTTTTGCTAGGTTGGGGTATAAACGAAAGTGTGTCACTTAGTGTGAGGAGGGGGAGTGGCGGACAGAATAATTCGCTAAGACAACATCTCCTCTCCACAGAATTATCTATAACAAAATAAGTGTTCCATGAAGACTATTCCACTCATATGCCGCATGTTTGATATTGACCAATAACGTTTATCAATTCCTCAGATATAGACCAATCATGATCATTTAGCTTATAAAATGATTGCTATTAACATGAGGATGTGACTTTACCTGATAAAATGGTCAGCTCGTTACTGGACACATAAGCATCAATGTGCCGTGATTAATACGTCACATGCTGCTATTAAGCAGCACGAAAATGGATGATTTAATAAAACATAACTTGTTTGGAAATTAAAATAATACAAATGTATACTGATTAAAAGCACAATTTTGATTCTGTGCAAGCCAGTTCATGTGCTTTTATTCTTTTCTGCTGTTTGCTTACCTGAATTAAGTTAACTATGTCTTAAATGCACAATTGGTAGCACTGGTCACATCATGGTAACTCTAATCTATTCATGGATGGTTGATTCATAGTATGCCATGATCTAGCAGCTGTTAGTTTTGTTTTTATACAACAAAGCACGAAAGTAATTATTATTTGTATAATCCATTACGTTTTTATTCTTGGAATAGTCTTAATAAATCCAATTCAAGTTGACGAATTTCATCAGATAAAATCGCTCCTCCTGCGCAGTCGCCAATCTATCGATAAACTCGTAAACTCTCATGGGATTGTTTATGATAATCTCTATTTTAAAATATGGGTCCCTTACAACTTGAACTTTTCCTTAAATAGAGCTACACTTAAATACAGAATCGTACACAGTCATGAAACCCTTAAAAATACATGCAAATACAGCTATGTATTGGAAGTGGTCTAGTTCAATTTTTGTACACTGGAGATAGTGGTTCTATCCACTACCATAGTGTCTATGTGTAAATTATCGAATTTTAACCAGACTATCCCCATAAGCCAGCAATAACAAAGAAACACTGAACAAAGAACGTCTATAATGCATGTTAAACCGAAACATAAGACATTCATTGCTTAGCAACGAATCTGTGAGAATAATGGGACAAATGAGGGAGAAGAAGGGAAGCCATGATTTCTTGTTAATATTATTAATAGTAAACACGTGCAAAGCATTCGATATATGTTAATTAAAACTGTACATGCAGCAGGTAACTAAGTACGGTACTCATATAAATACAGCTACTAATGCGAAAATTGAGTCAACTTATCAATGAGTAGAGATTCTATTTAAAATTTCAATATTTCGATGTTGTTATAAGTATGCAGTGTTTTTTAAAACATGATCTAAACATGCAAATTTTATAATCCACTTATTATATTATTAATAATTAGCCAACTAAAACCCACTTATTCTTATTTTCAACTAGATTTTGTATTTTTCTTTATTTTACGAGACGTTTACGCATTTCAATAATTCACTTCATTATTTCATACTGAATGCTCGTACTTGGGTGTTGAAATCTGCAAGAATTTACAAAATAAAACATTATTACAGTCTGAATTGAAATTTACTCCAGAATACATAACAATAATAATTATAATAATAATAATAATAATAATAATAATAATAATAATAATAATAATAACAATTTTTTTTTTTAAAGTTAGAGAAGCCATAGCCCAATGACAGTTTCACTTGAGGACTGCTTATACTCCCAAACAAATTTAGCCCTGAAATGGTTAATGAGGGTTTCCCATTGTTCGCTGGTCCCTATATTAACATAGCAGAGGGAAATGTCACCTGAATAGCTCCAAGAAGATAAGCTTTCACGTTTTGGAATGTAGACGTACCTCAGCGTCGATGGCCAGTGTGAGAGCTTCGATTTGAAGCAAGGGCACTCTGCCTCAGTTTACATGTAAATTTCTGAAGGCAATTGGCTTTTAAAATAAGATTTAGAGAATATGGCCTTTACTATTATGGAACAAATTTTACAATTCCATTTGTATACAGATAAGTAAATTCTTAATAATCTGTATTTTCTGGATCTTCAAGGTCACACACAGTTGAGAGCAGTTGTTTAATTAAATTTTTATATGTTTGAAGGAGAAAAAGAGGAATGCTGTTTGTCTCCAGATGTTGGGCAGCAAGACTTATATCAAGAGGACAGAACTGGACCTACAAAACATTTGGATAACTTACATAAGCTGAGTATTACCATCCCTATTTCTATCTGGTATATAGAAACATGATTATTTCTTTTATTGGTACCTGTATTATGCCCCTCTCTGACTCTGACTCTTTGCCCGGTTCTTGGTTTGACTCTGAGTTTGACCCAAAGTCTTCTACTGGTTCAAGAATGGACCAGATGGTGCACACACTCCTGATGTCCTTGACATAGTGAATCTGACTGTCTGCCCCCATCAAGGTCGTATATCTTTCACAGTCCTTACTGAAGAAACAAGAGGAGACACATCAAAAACTAAACAAATACTGGAAACCCAGGAAATGACAACATTAAGGAAAATAGTAAGAAAAACAAGATATGATAAAGTGAGAAATGAGCATATTCGAGAATGTGTGATATCCAGTCAATAGGTAAGTGGGTCATAAGAAGAAGGCAAGAATGGCATGACCACATATCAAGAATGAACGAGGATAGACTACCAAAAATCGTACAAGATAACATTCTGTCAGGCAAGAGATCCTCTGGGAGACCCCGGAAAAGACAGCATGATTCACTTCCCAACAGGCTCGAAGCCTAGGATTATGAGATGAAGAAGAAGAAGAAGAAGAAGATCCAGAAGAAGAACATGCTTAGAAGGGAGTGGCAAGCCACATTTGGACACCGCTATCAAGGCACAAGATAATAGGCTTCAACAGTCTATTAGCTGTGAGCTGACGAAGTGGAAGAACAGCATTTGATCTGAGTTGCTCTCATCCTTGGGAGGCTTCTGCCACTCGCTGGAATGTGTTGATGCCTAAGAGCTTGATGGATGCATATCAATTAAATATGGACCTAAAACGGCAATTGCATCGGGAGGTGGTAGTATATGCTCAAGTCCTACTTTGGGTCTGACTCTGAGATCGACTTTGAGCCCGTCTCTGAGCAGGCTTGTTTCTATACTTCTTGTCTGGTAAATAAGCTACTTGTCGGGTGTCACCGGACCCTGTCAAGTGAAGCTAGACACCCTTTTGCTGGCACCAAAAAGTTTAGTAGGCCTACTAAAAATGACCCAGCTTGAGCGGCATACCATCCCAATAAAATATTTCCTTCTTCCACCCTGCTGGTGTTCGGACACCGATTTATAAGAATGGTGGACAAGAATGCTCAGATAGATAAAGTCACTCCTGTGTAATCACTCAGTATATAACAATAAAACATTGTTTTTGTTTTTCAGGTTTTTCAAAAGAAAACTCTCTGAAATCCGTACATAATTCATTGGTGAACCACAGAGCGTTAAATTCTACTAATCCTGAGCATCAGGGTTCACGTCACTCATCAACACTGGGTAAATTGTACTGAGCACTGCAATGTGAAACACACAACTTCCTCTGCCCAAATAAAGGTTTTGGCTCTTAGTATAACATAATATTATAACACATAACCTATACCATATAATTTATATATCATTCAAATTATGGAATTTGTGTGAGAAATTTTAACAAAACTGTTAAAAAAGTTTTCGAGAAAATCAACAAAAATTACATTTCTTTATGCAACATGGTTGTAAAAACAGAGAAAATCGTTACTGTGTTTGAAATGCATCCCCGAAGGATACACAACCCAGTTAAAAACTGATGTAATGCAAATCATTCGCCAAGACATGTCTGTCTTAACAAGGTTCATGATATATAGGCTACCCTTGCTTAAACAATCTCCATTCAGTGTATAGCAACACATTATGTTGCAATTCCAAAGAGATGTGCAATATCAAGTCTTTTTCGATCTTGATCAATGGAAACTCTTTATTAAAGCAAACGCCAAGATAGTTAACTTACGTTTCAGATGTCAATTCCAAATGGCTAAACATGTAATGAACTTTTCAAAGAGAAAATATTGTCTGATAAACAAAAAACATTACACGGTTATAGAAAATTAAAATAGTGTTAGGTTAGAGAAGTGTGGTGACAAATTATCTGTTCTCTTTAATGATAATGTATCAGATTATAAGCTGGTAGAGTATGGTGTACCTCAAGGCTCTGTCATGGGTCCTGTCCTTTTTATAATATATATTAACGATCTTCCCTCTACAGTACGGGAGAACTGTCTCACTACCTATCTTTTTGCTGATGATATAGCACTTGTATCATGTGACAGAAATGACTCTATCTGTATTGACAATGCTTCTTCTGACATTACTAAATGGTGTGATGCTAATAACCTAAGTCTTAATGCTAGTAAGACTGTTGAATTGACAATTAATCTTCAACGCTCCAATAGCCTACTAAGGAATCCTGTAAGATTTTTAGGATTATATATCCAAACTAATTTGGAGTGGAATTTTCACATTGACTATGTTGCCAAGAAAATAAGTAGAGGTATATTTATGTTGAGAGTACTAACTCATAACATAGATGCTAAGTCACTCTTACTAGTGTATCATGCCCATATACACAGCCATCTCAGTTATGGAGTCCTATTGTGGGGAGGACATCCTTATGCCAACAAAATATTCATCTTGCAAAAAAGAGCAATAAGAATTATCTCTAGAGCATCGCCTACAACATCCTGCAAACCACTCTTTACAGAACTTAATATACTTACATTGCCATCAGTGTTTGTTTTGAGCTGTCTTCTCTATATAAAAAAGAATGCACACTTGTATAATAAATGCTCTACTATCCATAGCTACTCTACCAGAAACAATGAAAACTTATATATAAATAAATGTAAATTCAGCACCACCCAGAAAAGTTTTGAATATGTTGCCCTCAGACTATTTAATTCATTGCCAAACAAAATTAAGGAGTTATCATATGTTCCATTTAAAAGGTCAATTAAATCTAACCTGTTGTCAAATACCCTGTACAGTGTCAAGGACTTCAATGACATTATCTGGTGAAATGTGTACTTGTATATTTTATCTCATTTGTGTTTATTGTTATTGTTATTTTATCTCATTTGTGTTTATTGTTATTGCTAATACATTGTACAATGTCTGTGGCAAATAAATCTAATCTAATCTAATCTAATCTAACTCATAACATAGATGCTAAGTCACTCTTACTAGTGTATCATGCCCATATACACAGCCATCTCAGTTATGGAGTCCTATTGTGGGGAGGACATCCTTATGCCAACAAAATATTCATCTTGCAAAAAAGAGCAATAAGAATTATCTCTACAGCATCGCCTACAACATCCTGCAAACCACTCTTTACAGAACTTAATATACTTACATTGCCATCAGTGTTTGTTTTGAGCTGTCTTCTCTATATAAAAAAGAATGCACACTTGTATAATAAATGCTCTACTATCCATAGCTACTCTACCAGAAACAATGAAAACTTATATATAAATAAATGTAAATTCAGCACCACCCAGAAAAGTTTTGAATATGTTGCCCTCAGACTATTTAATTCATTGCCAAACAAAATTAAGGAGTTATCATATGTTCCATTTAAAAGGTCAATTAAATCTAACCTGTTGTCAAATACCCTGTACAGTGTCAAGGACTTCAATGACATTATCTGGTGAAATGTGTACTTGTATATTTTATCTCATTTGTGTTTATTGTTATTGTTATTTTATCTCATTTGTGTTTATTGTTATTGCTAATACATTGTACAATGTCTGTGGCAAATAAATCTAATCTAATCTAATCTAACCATTGTTGTTGGTTATTAAAAATGGTCAACTTATAAACACTTATAGCTCCTAATAATTATATAAGAGTTGAATTTTACACAAAAACTTCACTTTTGGTATAGTTTACCTGTACTAGTTTCGGTGCCTTCGCTACCATTGTCAACAGCCTATACTTCTAGAATAGAATAGAATAGAATAGATTTATTAGTCCGACGGAACATATTCATGTTTTGGGAAACGTCAAAATGGTTACAATTAGAATATAACAGAATGTTACAACAGCTTGGGATAGTAATATACAGACTTTACAAAGTGTACAGGCCTTAGAATCGAGACCTAATATTAACACATTTCAGTATTTACACACCAAACTAACATATATACATGGAAGTCAATGTTATTTCCACCAGTTAACACTGGGCTCTGCACGAGGCCACATTGGTCCATTTGCTTCACATTGTCGTTACTACTTAATTAATTTCAACACTTCACTTTTTCACTTTCTCCTTGGTCAGCAGTTAGTTTTCTCCCCGGAATACAGAGAAAAATTCATCCAATGAATAAAAACAACGATCCTGTAAAAGTGAAGTGATATGTTTTTTGAATTTAGCTAGAGCAGGTATCTCCTTTATGTACTGGGGTAATGTATTATATAATTTGAGACCAGTGTATGTGAAACTCTTTTCATAAAGACTAGTACTGTGTGGAATAGAAGCCAAATTATTTCTATTCCTTGTGTTGTAAGAGTGTGCACTCGAGTTCTTTTGGAACCCACTAAGGTTGCCTTTTACATATGTAAGTGTCTCTAAAATGTAGATACTTGGTAAGGGTAAAATCCTTAATTCCTTGAAAAAATTCCTGCAGCTTGCTCGATTATTTGCATGCATGATTATTCGTAATGCCCTTTTCTGGAGTTTAAATATAAGTTTACTGTTAGATGAATTTCCCCAGAAAATTATACCGTATGTTACAAGGGAATGAAAATTAGCGTAATAAAGGGTACGAGCAGAGTTCCTGTTTGATAATCCTTCTATTGACCGCAGTGCAAAGCATGTTTTGCTCAATTTCTTTGATAGTATGTCTTCAGTTGAGCTATAGGCCTACTTCAGTTGAGGAATAGCTGTTGACAATGGTACAACAGCCGAAACTAGTACAGGTAAACTATACCAAAAGTGAAGTTTTTGTGTAAAATTCAACTCTTATACAATTAATATGTTATATAACTTCACTGTTTTAACTTCCCATACCATTTAATACTTATAGCTCCATTTACATCTCATTTTATGGACCAGTTTTGGGGAAAGACAAGAACTACTAGCCATAGTTGCGAGAACATCAGTCGACCATTAGCCGAGGATGGTGATGATGGTTTTCCCCAAAACTAGTTCATAAAAATGAGACATAAGTGGAGGTATAAGGGTTTATAAGTTGACCATTTTTAATTATGAGTCAATAGCTTTACTGTTTATATCACTTCATTTTTAATTTGTCCATGTTGTTGGTGTTTTGTAATGTTCTGCATTTGACACCAAAGTCATTAGCAGTCTAGCTTTCCAATACTTCACTGTCCTGTAATAGTAATAGTTTATTTTATTTTGTCCTATAAATCAAATACATGATACTAGACACATCAAGTCTTATTCTAGGTACTTACAAACTAAAACTTGGTATTGACTTAAGATTAAAATATTAATATTATGTGGTTACACAGATACAGTTTACATTTGATTTGATTTGATTACGGGGGCCTTATAAAGAGTCTTACAAGACCTCTTTGCACGTCAGCCTAAAAGGCTTATTGTGCCGCCCCTTTGGTTGGGAAGCTCATGGCTTCCTTTCCAGAACTTCCCTGGCATCAGGGTATCAAAGGCCCCCACTGGCTTGTTACGCCTCACCTTACTGGGGAAATTCATTGTTTCCCAAAGTCTGTTCCTTGTACAAGTTGCAGTATTTTGGTTCCAATGTCGTTTCCATCCCTTAGATCTTTCCTGGATATAGAGAGAGTGTGTCGCTTTCTTGCCAGGACGGGACAATCAAACAGGATGTGTGAGGCTGTCTCATCCTCCTGCTTGGATAATCTGCAAATGGGTTCATTCTCATAGAGCCCCACTTTGCATAAATGTTTCCCACCTATGTTGGTGTTTCTCCCTAATCCATGTTTTAACCGAGGTTTTCACAGTGGTTGTAGTGACTCCCACCACTGGTTCTGGTCCAAAAAAAGGGTATCTGAGCACCCTTTTTTGCCAGCAAATCAGCTTTCTCGTTTCCTACAATTCCCTGATGCCCAGGCACCCACCTCAGTTCAAGACTGTTGCGGGATGAGAGGGCAGTGAGGGAGTTTAGGCAATCCCATACCAGTTTTGATTTTACCTGGTCTGAAGAGAGTGCTTTTAAGGCACTCTGACTATCTGTGAGGATGAGAATTCGCTTACCTTGGTAGCCTTTTTCCATTCCTCTGAGTGCACAACTCATGATAGCAATTGTTTCTGCTTGGAACACTGTGCAGTATTTCCCAAGGCTTATGCTAATATTTGTCCTTGGAGATTGGCTAAATATGCCTGCTCCTTGTTGATTCCCTATGCGGGATCCGTCCGTGAACCATACAAGTTGGTCCCGTTTCCTATCAGGAGTAAATCCTCCTTCCCAGTCATCTCGAGAGCCGAGAGTGATCTTGAAAGAAGGAGGGGAGCAGTATTGAGTATTCATGAGGTCCGACCTCATACTCAATTCTGTGGTATTCAGGAATTCCAATATGGAGGTATGAGCAGTTGTTGAACTGCTGTTCTTCCAGTTCCCTGTTTGCTCTAAGCGATAGGCAGTGAGTCTGGACAGTTTACATTACAAGAACTTATAGGGAAAATTCAAATATAAGTCGCACCTTGGGATGGACATATTCCACCTGACCCCCCTCGCTGCTGCAGTTTCTTTTATACCATGATCTAGCAAATTCTTATGTCCTCATATTATGAAGAAACTCATGATTGCACGTTGGAGGTGTGACATCATACCACAAGATGAGCGGTGACAGACTGACAAATCTCCGGAAGATATAATATGCCACATTTTCAAAACCTACAAACAGTGTATCTTACATTATTCGAAAATGCAAGGGCGCTTCGCTAAGGCTGCCGCCTCCGCTTCACGCACTTAACTATGTGGTTAATGTTATGCATCATTTAGCTGTATGTAGAGGAGGATACAAGGCACTTGCGACAATATACAAGGACAGTTGGTCATTCTGCTTCGCTGAGAAACAAAATACATCACACAGTCCGTACAAATGTGAATATCAAATGGGCGACTTATATTTGAATTTTGCCTACTTATAATTACTGGTAAGAAAAGGTTAAAAATGGCTTACCACTAAACTAGAAATTAAATGTAGTAGATTGTATGTGTTATACTGAATTATATTACATAAAATGCTATCAAATGCAAAGTCAAGTGCATACATATTAGACCAGAAATCAAAATAAACTTGATCTGGTTAGGTGTAGGCTAAACAAAACAAAAGGATATCATAACATTACTGGGATAACATTATGTAACAAATTACCATAGGTTTGTTCGCAAAGTAGTCAGAAACCAGGAACACATCGTTCGCAAATGCGCTCTTTCTCCACACGCTTTCGCAAAGAGAGAATTCGTGATTCTGATTTCAGTCTTCTGTTCGATGAGTTCTCACGGACAGTTTCTGTACAATGAGAAAAGTTTGCAGGCTCTAGCATGAATTGTTATCAGAGACATGCGCAGTAAGCTATTTTCACACACCTGACTCCTCCCTCCAATAACATTGCGCCAGATTTATAAGCATAGGCTACTTATGTGTATGAATAATGGAAGATAATTAAAAGTTTCCCAAAATATAGTTTATATTGCCGATGTATATTGCATGTATAACATGTTAAAGGGAAATACATATTTTATTTGCTTATCATAACAATTAAATGCAGAAACTATCGATTCCAAATTCTTGTAACCGTTCGCAAAGTGCAAATCACGGGTAAGTTACAGACTGGACATGCGCAGTACAACAAATTCTCAAGCAGTCACGGATCTGCTTTGCTAACAAACCTCATATAAACTTCAAGAAATGACCCCAAAATTATTTTCAGAAAAACTATATCCCTGGCTTCAAAAAATCCTCTTTATAATGTTCAAGAATACTTAGAATCAGATATACAAATAGAATAGAGCAACTTATTGTAAGTAATTACATGTGTAATCGGTAAGTAGGCCTATATTTATTATAATAATAATAATTATTATTATTATTATTATTATTACTATTATAATTATATTTTGTTCAGTGTCGCTTAGGTTATGGCATTAGTATAACTTGGAACGATAAATTTGACTGAATGAATTGAGTTTCTAAGATTGTAAATACTCATAGCTTAGGTTGTTGAAGATATATTATGTATTTATGTATGTATTTATGTATTTTATTTTGTTCTTATTATTGATAATATTAATATTATTATTAATATAACTTATATTATTATAGTGTTGTTATAACATTTGAAAGTGAAACAGAATCAGAGAATCAAAATAATATTCAAGAGCTTCACCTTTCTTATACAGGATGAAGTAGTCAATGAACACAATAAAATATCAACTTCTCACTAACAGTTCGTGAACTTATCTGAACTATTACTGTAATGCTGAATAGCTAATAGCAATGGCAGTGAGTTAGGTGTAACTTAACCTGCTGTGCCATTTTGTTAATAATACCACTGCTGACACGTGTGTGATATCACGTTAAAGTTGAGTTGCACAAATAATGAACCACAGATGTTGTAGAAGGCATTGCTAGCAAAATACCTATCTCTTGCAAGATATAAGTGAGTTATTAAAATATATAGGCCTACACAATTGTTAGTTCCAATCTAACAGCATGGATTAATTAAAGTATTTGGTTAAAAGAATTGGCTGGGACAACTCCAATTTTCGGAGTCAAGTTCCCTTGTACCATCATGTTCTGCCGGGATGCCTAAATGCTCCAGTAAATCAAATTCCCGGTTTCAACATATAATTTTTAATTTTCTAGCATGTCACTCATGAATTCAGTTTGAGATTTTCAGTAATATTTATGCTGAACTTGGTATTACTGCGCTGGATTTGCTAACCGTGAAATTTTCTATTTGCGTGAGTCTTCTAGGACATAACGTAGCTAATAATTTCTTTATAATTTTTTAATTCCACCACATCCATTTCTAGATAATAACCACTTCAGTATTTCCCAAACGACACTCTATCGGATGTAGTAAAAATGTGTTATGAATTGAAAAATTAATGATAATAGCTTGTTCAGAGCAGACGTTTGTAATACCTCAGGAAATTTAGAGAGAGTGCAGAGATAGAAAGAAGAGAGAGAGAGAGAGAGCAGAGAGAGTGAAAGAGAGAGAGAGCAGAGAAAGAAGGGGAGAGAAAGAGAAAGAGAGCAGAGAGAGTGAAAGAGAGAGATAGATATAGAGAGAGATAGAGAGAGATAGAGAGAAATAGAGAGAAATAGAGAGATATAGAGAGAGATAGAGAGATAGAGATATATAGAGAGATATATTGAGAGATATAGAGAGATATATAGAGAGATATAGAGAGATAGAGAGAGAGATATATAGATATATAGAGAGATAGATATAGAGAGATATATAGAGATAGTTATAGCAGTGGCGGTTATTCAGGGGAAGTAGGTGAAGTGCTACTTCACTTACGCATGCGCTCTTCATACGGTGCAATGCAATGCAATGGTAGGCTTCCATTCCAGGCAATCTACCCTTACCGGTGTCAAGCGTCTTCCTAGTTAGGCCGCTCTCTAGCTCTTCACCTAACTTCCCAGCCACGAGCCGCGCCTGAGTTATAGAGAGATATATAGAGAGAGATAGATATAGAGATATATAGAGAGATAGAAATATATATATATATATATATATATGTATATATATATATATATATATATATATATATATATATATATATATATATATATATAGCCTATAGAGTTAGATATAGAGAGATATATATAGAGAGATAGATATAGAGAGATATATAGAGAGAGATAGACATAGAGGTATATATGAATGAATGAATGAATGAATTTAGCCGATAAGATCCCATGAAGGGCAATGGCCTCCTATCTAAGGGAAAGCTCGTTCATTGTCCTCA
Source organism: Ectobius pallidus (assembly GCA_964059195.1). NCBI lineage: Eukaryota > Metazoa > Arthropoda > Insecta > Blattodea > Ectobiidae > Ectobius > Ectobius pallidus. The sequence goes on along the minus strand of CAXKWD010000005.1, from coordinate 13,455,071 downwards.
TGTGGTGAGCTGGTCCACATGATTTTGATCTATTTAGTTTCTTCCTTTCGAAGGTGCATATTTAATAGTCACTACATTTTAAAGATTTGGCACTGGGTAGTCAGTCTTGGATGTAACTATGGCTAGGTTGTTATTAGTTTCTTCCATTTTTCGCGGCTCCGTGCTGTCCTGGACCAGTGAACCCCCGCGATGTTCGTAAATGCATCTGTCCATCTTGTAGCCGGTCTGCCTCGTGATCGTTTCCCAATGCGCGGGTCCCACATCGTTGTTATCCGTGCCCATCTGCTGTTATGTAGTCGTGCCAGGTGACCTCCCCATTTCCACTTCAGGGTTGCTGCTCGCTGGGCTATGTCAGCTGTTTTTGCCAAAGTGCTTATCCTGATGTTTGGGATCTTATCTCTCAGGGATATGCCTAGGATTTTACGTTCCATTTTCCTTTGGCAAACCTGGATCTTTTTTTTCTGTGTTTCTGTTAGCTTCCAGGTTTGGATATATAGAGAGATAGATATAGAGATAGATATAGAGAGGTATATAGAGAGAGAGATAGATATAGAGAGATATATAGAGAGATAGATAGATAGAGAGATATATAGAGAGATATAGAGAGATATATATAGAGAGAGATAGAGATATACAGAGAGATATAGAGATAGAGAGATATAGAGATAGAGAGATATAGAGATAGAGAGAGATAGAGAGAGATAGAGAGATAGATAGAGAGATCGATAGAGATAGAGAGAGATATAGAGATAGAGATATAGAGAGAGAGATAGATAGAGAGAGAGAGATAGAGAGAGATGGATAGAGAGAGATAGAGAGACAGAGAGCTAGAGAGAGAGAGAGAGAGAGAGAGAGAGAGAGAGAGAGAGAGAGAGAGAGAGAGAGAGAGAAATTGCACTGATATGTGTTAGGTGCAAAATTTGTTCCAGCACTTCACATCCCAAGAGTTATCTAACAAAATAATTTATAAGATTGTAGGATTTGTCTTGTGCCTTCCCGGTACAAATGCAGCAGTTAACTTGAATGTAGATATTTTGAAAGCAATACTGATGATGGGATGCAAACATTTTTTGGATCCATTTCATTTGTCACAGAAGTAAGGTGGCAGTACAAACTATGTCAGTGTTAAAACCTATGTACTGTGCCATGTGTAGAAACTGTGTTTTTTTCATTTGGGTGTCGGTCCCAGGTTAGACTCCCAGAAATATGGTCATCTTACCTTATTGATTCACTATAACAACATCACTAAAGCAGAGGCCTTGGAAATCCAAATCCAAGGTCGAAACTTCAATAGGGATAGTAATCTACAACTTAGCCAGGTCTGGAAACCAATATTGGCAACTCTTACTCCCAAATAAATCAGTGTTCCTCATAAGGACCGATTTCACATCCAACAACATTATTAAACTCTAAAATTCCTTCCTGACAAATCAGAACTTTAATTTAATTATTCCAGTTTCTAATTTTCCTACTGGTCTCCCCACCCGTTCTTATATATCCAGTTTATTCCTATATACCGGTATATAAGAAGTGGTTTTCCCAATCCAGGTAATTTCTCACAGAAGATGGCAGCGAAGATAGCCACCGAAAACTTGGAACCTAACCTCCAACTCACCCCGTTGGAAGCCCGAGAAACAATAATACATCAATAAAGTAGCCTATTAACTTTGGTCATATCTTTGGAGTTAAACTTAGCCCCATTAACCTACTGGTTAATGATGTCTATTTATTTTCGTAAGGGTAAGTGATGAAAATTATCCCTAACAGAAGAAGATGTACAAAGAAATGAAAGGGTATCAGAAATAGAATAAAAATATTTTCATGTGTAATACATTGATGTATTAGTACACGATTGGTCAGGGAAATGAATAATAATGAATCCTACTGAAAAAAATGATTATATGATGACTATTATATTTGAGAGAAAAACTGGTCAGTGAGTGTGATGTTACACATCTAGATAACAAAAAGAAGTCACGCTCTACTGCTACCTAATGACTGTGTTCTGATGACTGATATAAATGTGAATATCAAACTGTGCCACGAGCTCAGTTGTGATCATCTTGCAGTGAAAGGTAAAGTCAGCTCTCTACTTCTCTTCTAAATACCATATTTACTCAAATATAATGTGCACCCCAATTTTAAAACTTTAAATAATAAAGAAGTGTTTGTTGACAAATGTAATGCAATAGGTTTAGCTATAATAAATTAACAATAAATGAAGATAAAACTAAATTCATGTTCTTTCACAAGCGATTGCACAGACTTCAAACCAATATAAACTTAAACATAAATAATAAGACAATAGAGAGAATTGAATTTATTTCTGTTTTAGGACTAAATATTGACAGTATCCTTTCTTGGGAATCTCAAATTAACAAAATTAAGATAAAATTCTCCCAGTAGTCGGTATTATAAACAGATTACGTCTTTCAGTAATGTCCAGTCAACTTCTTAAAATGGTATATTTTTCTTTAATCCATAGTCATCTTACTTATATGAACATCATATGGGGGAATTGCAGACAAAGCCTATTTCATGAGCTAGAAGTAATTCAAAATAGAGCGATTAAAATTATGTTTAATATTCCCTTTAGAACCCATACTAGTGATATATTCAAAATTTCTGGAATCAAACCACTTTCTGTCTCTACAAATGCAGCAGTAGTCAGTCACTTACATTCTATCAAATATAAACTTATTAAATCCAACACCACCTTAATTACACCCGAAGACGTTCATCTCCATAACACAAGACAAGTCACTCATATTTTTGTAACTCATAGCGAATCCACTACGTATTGCCTAAATGGAATATTACCTCATGCTATAAAATTGTATAACATGTTACCTGAAAGTGTGTCCAGTTCCATTAGAAATTTTTTAGACGTTAGTCAGTAGGATAGTTATAATATATTTCTGTGAAGTCGTACAAAAAATGCATATTTAAAAATTGATTAGTATATTTCAAGTTTTTTGTGGTTTGTAGTATGTTTGTCACTAGCAAATTTGTTATAGCCTTAAGATAATTGTAGTATGTATTATAATTTTTTCCTATGAACCTATGTTTGTATGTCACCCCTCGCATGAGCTTTGCTCTTAGGGGTTGTATTATATATTAAAATATTATTAAATATTATATTTTACCTTAGCATTTTATTAAGTGCCACAATGGTACTTTATGAGATTTGTGGGGGATGGGAAAATGTCTGTCCATCTGTCTGTTTGTCTGTCTGTCCGTGTGTCTGTATGCACAATAACTCAAATAAGCATTATTGGATTTTCATGAAACTTAGTATAGGCTACGCATTTATAATGACCATGGGAAGAATCCTATTGATATTGGACCAAATTGGTTGACCGGTACCGGAGTAATACCCAATTTAGTGCCTTTTTTATGTTAAAATATAAGAAAGAATTTATCAAATGCAAATCAGTTCTCACGACAACATATTGTTTTGCAGTGTTCATATACACCTTCGGAAGTTGCAATACAGTTAGCTATGACAAATAACACTACCCACATATTCCTTCACATATGCTTATCAAACTAGGCCTTTGTCCTTCCGTAAGCCCTGCTTAATGAATTCATTGGAGCTTAACTTGGAAACTGATTTAAAAAAAATCTGATGTGAAAGTCACATAACTTCCTCTGCCCCAAAAAAATTAGCAGTATTCACATATCCTTTTACAGAATCGCAAGACACAATTTTACGCTATTATTATCCTATAAATACCTCTTCTTTCAATGATGCGACTAAAAGCGCAGGCTAGCCTATATAACAAACTTAAAAAAAAGAACAAGTGACTGCAGACGTTTATTGAACTTTCCGCCGTAAAGAATAATTTCCGAAATTATCGAATATTTCCCTCAGATACTTCTTTACTCTATACCTGGCCAACAATACATCTTTCTCACTTCACATTATTATATAGAATAAGAGGCCGTGAAAGAGTGCGTATTCAGTTGTTCATCACGCAAGACAAAATTTCTACAAACAGTGGGTGGCCTGTAACTACCCTCAGAGAATTTTTTCGAAAAAAAGTTTCAAATAAAAGTTTTAGCTCTCAGTAAAAGGAACACATGTGCAAATTTTAAAGAAAATCGTTAGAGCCGTTTTCGAGAAAATCGCGAAAAACTAAAATTTCTTCATGTAAAGTCCCCTTAAAAATAAGAGAAATTTGTCGCCAATCTTCGAATCACATCTTCAGAAGGTACCTGACCCAAATACGAAATTTTGTTTTCATACGATTCTCCGTTTCGGAGCTAGCCTGTTCACAAACTTCCACACAGACAGACAGACACACAGACACACACACAGACATGTTTCCAAAAATAGTATTTTTGGATTCAGGGGGCCTTGAAACGTGTATATATGCTAAAAACTCAACTTCGAATTTTAGGGTCGAAAACAATACTTCCTCTACCTATAGTACCTATGGTACGGGCAGAGGAAGTAAAAAACTTACTTTCTGTAGCCTATATCATAACTGCACAATGATTAAACAAAATCATTTGGGCACTTTGTTACATCATTTTACTTGATATTATTTTACACTACAGTGGATTTGTAAATACCATTAAATAAAGGTCAGTACAAACCAGGGGCGGATCCACGGGGGGGGGGGGGAAATTTCCCCCCCCCAAAATTTGTAACATTAAGCACAAATTATTCAAAATTTATTAGAACATAACCCAAATACTTAAATTAAAGCAACGACATTCATTATTTTGAAATACCTTTGTAAGAAAATGCTGAAATGTACATTTTGTTTTCAATTGTGTACTGGGAATAATTAATTTTTATGAGTAAAAACTTCCCTCTCTACTTTGGTTCCCCCCCAAAATGTCTCTCTGGATCCGCCCCTGGTACAAACACAGTTGTTGTTGAGGTTGTGGGTCAAAATAATACGTTAACTTCAGCCCACATTTGCGATACTGGTAATAGGCAAATGATAAATGTAACAAAGTCGAGAATTACAACAAAGCATTGTTACGAACATGATCAAAGTTACTGTCAAACTATGAAACAGATTTGCACTCAAAACTAATGCGCACCCCAAATGAATGAAAAATTGTGCATTAGATTTGAGTAAATGTGGTAAATACTGTGCACTGTTTGCATCTTTCCAATTTATTTCAGTGATGTGTTTTAAAAAATCTAATGATTGATTCTACTGATAGGCCTACTTAGAGTTTTCTTGGCCTAATACATAATTATCCTTTTTATAGAGAGAGATTATTTTTGTGATGTACCAAGAATGCATGGTCTGTGCGGCGGCCTGAAAGCAAGTTGTTAACCAGTAAAGGCTAATGTACAAAGCCCCTCAATTCAAGCGCATGGATTTCTGAATTAGGCCTACAGTTAAAATAATCATCTACCTTTGTCATAGAAGATGTTGAAAATGATCTCCGTCTACCGCCACACATTTCAGACATCTTTTAAGAAAGTTTACAAAGAGGTTCTTGAACTTGAATATCACTAGATATATGCATATACATTCATTAACCACAGATTGTTGTCTCTCTTGAACATTACATGATAATAAAAGGTGACACAAAAAAGGGAACTTTTTAACATCCAATAATAAAACCAAGAGTGATGGAAGAAAACATTTTATTCATAGTAATTGAAACCGTAAAACTTTCCATTTAAGAAACATTAATGGAATTTATCATTTTTTTAAAATTACTTCCTTTAGATGGCGTCCTCCTGTACGAATGCATTCTTGAAACCTGTCGTTGAGATTCCTCATTGATTGCTGCAACTTCGCAGCTGGGATACTGTGAATTTCATCACAAATTCTCTGTTTTAACTCATCCAGAGTTCTTGGTCGAGTTGTGTACACTTTACTCTTGAGATAGCCCCACAAGAAAAAATCACAAACAAACAAATCTGGCGATCTAGGGGGCCAGGGAACGTTACCGGATCTTGAGATCACACGGTTACTGAACAATTCTTGTACAGCTTCCATTGATTGCCGTGCAGTGTGTGATGTCGCTCCATCCTGTTGAAACCTGGGTTCTTGAACATGTGGAAAATTGTTCAATTCAGGTGTAATGAAAGATTGTAACATCTCCATGTAATGATCCTCATTGATAGTTACTGTGACCCCCTGCTCACGACTCGACCAAGAACTCTGGATGAGTTAAAACAGAGAATTCGTGATGAAATTCACAGTATCCCAGCTGCAATGTTGCAGTGGTCAATGAGGAATTTCAACAGCAGGTTTCAAGAATGCATTCGTACAGGAGGACACTATCCTAAGGATGTAATTTTTAAAAAATGATAAATTCCTTTAATGTTTCTTAAATGGCAAGTTTTAAGGTTTCAATTACTATGTATAAAATTTTTTTTCCATCATTCTTGGTTTTATTATTAGATGTTAAAAAGTTCCCGTTTTTTTGTGTCACCTTGTATTATAGGAGAAAAATTCCTCTGACACTTGGATTTGAACCCAGGACCTTTGGCTATCTGTGCCAATGCTGAGTTCACTTCGCAGTGCCAGATGAAAGCTCTCTCCTATGACTGATTGCCCTTAATAGTCTACCTCACTGACAGACAAGTTATGTCATATGCAGTACCGTCTGTCAGTGAGGTAGACCATTAAGGGCATCCGTCATAGGAGAGAGGTTCCATCTGGTGCTGTGAAGTGAACTCTGGCTTAGCTCAGTTGGTAGAGCATTGGCACGGATAGCCAAAGGTCCTGGGTTCAAATCCCAGTGTTAGAGGAATTTTTATTCTATAATATTATCATTGAATATCACTATTATTACAAACAAACACATTTACTCAAACAGTAGCCATGGAAATGATGCAAACATGACATTTTGTATTTACTTATATTTCTAAGAAATAGCTTTTTTGGATTTTTAGATTTTTAAAAGAATAAAACACTCACACAACATTTCAGTGAGTGTTTATATGATTCTGTGCAATACTAGCAGAGCAGAAAAAACATCTGAAAATTATATCATAGAAATATTTTCTAGAAAAAGTAAAGAATACAGGTAATATATAAAAATAAGGAATTTATACAAGTAAGAATCAGTTTGAAAAATTTTATGTCATAACCGGGATTTGAACACGGATCTTCGGCTTAACGCGCCGATGCTCTACCATTGAGCTACCATGACAACATGCCAGTACGACATCAAATTCCTCAACTGATTCAGAAGACAAGGCAGACCACGGGAGGTTTCTCCGTTGAGAACACGCATCCAATGGCGTCCTACATTTGTAGGTACTTGAAGCCAAGTTATTATTTATATACTATTAATTAAGTGGAGGGAAAGGAAATAGACATTAAATCCATGTCTGGGATATTAATACAAGTAAGAATCAATTTGAAAAATTTAATGTCATAACCGGGATTTGAACACGGATCTTCGGCTTAACGCGCCGATGCTCTTAATTAATAGTATATAAATAATAACTTGGCTTCAAGTACCTACAAATGTAGGACGCCATTGGATGCGTGTTCACAACGGAGAAACCTCCCGTGGTCTGCCTTGTCTTCTGAATCAGTTGAGGAATTTGATGTCGTACTGGCATGTTGTCATGGTAGCTCAATGGTAGAGCATCGGCGCGTTAAGCCGAAGATCCGTGTTCAAATCCCGGTTATAACATAAAATTTTTCAAACTGATTCTTACTTGTATTAATATCCCAGACATGGATTTAATGTCTATTTCCTTTCCCTCCACTTAATTATAAGGAATTTAATCTCTACTTTTCGCTTTCATATTTCTGACTTTAGTTTCCCTAAATCTTATACTAAGCTACATCAATGATATAAATGAACTTATTTCAGATGACACTATCATGGCACTTTGTTGGCTACATGGTCCTAACTGCACTTCCTTTAGTGTTTGGACAATGGAGAAGATCCAGTGATTTGTCTAGTGAAGACCTGATGAAGGAGCCCAGACTACCACAAACAATAAAACCAACCAGTTATGTCTTGAAACTGCATCCTCATATCACTGACAGCTACTTCACTGGAAGTGTGGAGATCAACATTCTGTGCCACGAGTCTACCAATAACATCACACTGCATGCACACCACGAGTTGAACATTCCTGAACTCATCATCAGGGACAAGTAAGTTTATTCCTTTCAGTTCATAACTGGAGTCATGGAACTTTGATGCATCGACTTTGTTCTGCAACCTTTTACTTTCTCACACATACATAGTACATGTGATCATGACAAAACATAGAAATTGAGATAACATTGAAAAAAATCATTTCACGATGCCTATCAACTAAAAAAAGTGCTTTTGGAATGAATCTGTCCATCCATCCATCTGTCTGTCTGTCTGTTGACATGTGTAATGGGAAAATGGTTTAATGTATTCACTTCCTTTGTTTTTAATTATGAACTTTTCTGGAATTTTATTGGATCGCCTAGAATTTGATTTCTATAGGCCCTACCTGAATTTTTAAGGGAACTTTTCATTCTTGGGAAAATGGATCTAACAATTTTAATGAATACTTATATTTTGAAAATTCTATGTGTATGCCTAATAATATGATTCATTTTACTGTAAAAATTACTTGTGTCCATTTTCGATTTTTCTAGGCTGTCTCCATTACAGTACCGGTATGTGAAATCTGAAAACCTAGCACAGTAAATTTGCAGACAAAATTGAAACAAAAATTTTTTGTCACACGCAATTCTTTATAAAATTAATAGATAAGACAAAAACAAAATGATATGACTTAAATGCAGAATATAAAAACATACATTAATTAAAATATGAATTATGATATTATTTTTTTTTCCCCATAGTAACAATAAAACTACAATTAAACTATTGTTGTGAAATGCAGAGTACCTGCGACATAATGCACACTAAAGCCAGTCCATGCAACTGACTTGGGTTTTTATGGTTTCCTCACTTGCAAAGGCAAACACTTTGAGTAAGAAACGCTTCGGGTTCAAAATACAAAGCAAAGCATATTATATGTTAAGGATTAGCACACTGAGTAGACATCCATCCATCATGGTAAATTTTCTCATATTATGACAGTACTGGTACCTTTAAAGTTTCATGCATACTCATGCAGAAAGGTCAATTATACCAAAATAAAAAGGGCTATAATTTTAAAAATAGGCCTACTGTTCAATGAGTATTAAGAATTCACTTTACCACAAGACCTAGTAGGCTGCATTACAATGACAGCAGAAGTGCTTCAGACTACTATGGTATATTACCGATCCTTGTTACGCCAGCATGAAAATGATCATATTACACAATACTGTTAGGATTTAAACAATAAGCCAGGGTTTGAATTAATGGGGGGATGGGGGTATTTCGCCCTCTTGTCAAAAAATGTCCCCAGCTCAACAAATAATAATTATTTCCTTGCCAGGGATATATTTTTCTACTTTTCATAATCTTCAGTTTGAAATTCCAATTCGATTACCAGAAACATGCACTTATGTTTCTTCTTAATATTGTTCTGGCATAGGGGATGCTTTCCCTCTCCTCATCCAGCAAGCTCAGGTTTCATTCCTGGTTTCCTAGGTGGGATATTTGCCTCACCTGTGAGACACATGTCAAGAAACTTAAGGCCCTCCTGGCTCTTGGATATCATCTGTCATGATCAGTGGCGTAGCAAGCTTAGGTGGTACCCGGTGCGGAAAATTTCTTGTCTCCCCCCCCCCCCTAATTTAAATTATGAAAAGATGGAACAGTTCCAAGTTTTATTTTTTGGATAGTAAAAGGTAATCCCACGAGAGTTTAAGAGTTTATCGATAGATGCAGCTGCAACAAATTTTTCTGATGTAACTCGTAAACTCAACGGATTATACACAAAATTAGTAACAATTACTTTGTTATATAAAATCAAAACTAATCTCCTAAATCATGGCATACTATGAATCAACCATCCATAAAGCGATTCGAGTTACCATGTTGTCGCCATGTTGTAACCAGTGCTTCCAATGGTGCAAATAAGACATAGTTAATCTAATTCAGCGATTTTTTTAGGATTAAGGAGACAAACATATCAAGCACATTTTGCTGTACATTGTACAGTTAAACGACAATAAATGCTGTTATTATTATTTTGTTATTATTATTAATAATCTAAAGTACGTTATAGACAGACAGATTTACATTGTTTTTGTGAGCGGCAGATTCACGAATTGTGGGTGTTACCATTAATAAAGCGAACATTTTTGTTTCACATATTTTTAGGCCAAAATACACTCCCGAAATTGTGCAAAGTTTTATTTTTGGAGTGATTTTTTTATATTTTTATATTTTGTTTTCCAAGCGAAATCTCGAATTTTGGAAAGTTGAATTTTGATAAAAGGACAACATTTTGTATTTATGTAGGTACCTTTCAAAATGTGAACCGAAGATTGGAGAAGAGTTTTCCTTATTTTTGCATAAAGAAAGGTTTTTTTTTCAAAAACGGCTCTAACGTTTTTCTTTAAATTTTGCCCGTGGGTTTCTTATACTAAGAGCTAAAACTTTTATTTGAAACAATTTCTCGAAATAATTCTCTGAAGGGTGGTTATAAGCCACCCACTCTGAATACGCGCTCTTTGCAATACGGCCTCTTGCAACGGAAAATCGTACGAAAACAAATTTTTTTATTTGGGTTAGGTACCTTTTGGGAATGTGACACGAAGATTGGCGACGACGTTCTCTTATTTTTAAGGGGAGGCTAACTTTTATTTGGGCAGAGCAAGTTATGTGAATTATACATCAGATTTTTTTTATAGGTTGATCCTAATAAATTTCATAAACAAGTAATGTAAGTATTTTACGGAACTGTATTATTAATAATCTATTCTTAAATATGCGCACATACCAGTTCAAAATCTAGATTGCTGGAGACTTAGGAGTCAACTGACATTCGAAGTTTATTTTCGTCAAAGTTATGACTGCCGCAGCGGGTAGAATTGGTTGCGGCTTGAGTGATACAAAATATCACCGATTGTTGAAGTCTCATTTAAATTAATAAAACTGTAGTGACAAGCATCGGAAGAAATAAACACCCCTCCCCCTAACCATAATATTATTGTTCGTATCAACACAGCGGCCAGTTTAGCCGCGTTTGATTACCTTTGTTGACTGCATTTAAAACTAAAAGAAGTTTCAATACGCATGTTGACTTGTAGATAGTTGTTAAGCTTATTTAATTGTTTTAAATAATATTATTATTTTCTTTAAATTCCCTTGAGCGACTTTTTACTTACAAAGATATATATTTTTATTTTGTCACTCCCTCGGGTGATGGCACCCGGGGCGGCCCGCACCCCTCGCACCCCCCTTCCTACCAGTGGCGGATCCAGAGAGACATTTTGGGGGGGGGGAACTAAAGTAGAGAGGGAAGTTTTTACTCATAAAAATTAATTATTCCCAGTACACAATTGAAAACAAAATGAACATTTCAGCATTTTCTTACAAAGGTATTTCAAAATAATGAATGTGATTGCTTTAATTTAAGTATTTGGGTTATGTTCTAATAAGTTTTCAATAATTTGTGCTTAATGTTACAAATTTTGGGGGGGGGAATTTCCCCCATTTCCCCCCCCCCCCCGTGGATCCGCCCCTGCTTCCTACGCCACTGGTCATGATCACCTTCATCCATCTGTGCCTTGTTCAGAATAAGTGTGTGTGACTGGTGTGTATTGATTGTCCTATGTGTTCATGTTGTCTTAGAGGTGGCCCTGGCATTGGGCTGATTACTCATCCAGATATGCTTTCCATCTCTTTGTCTGGTTAAAAAAGTATGGGTGTATCCATAGAAACTCCCTCCCTCAATGGGTTGCAGTCCTATAAGCTGCCTGATATTACTACTATTGTATGAGGTTAAATATAAGTTAACTATGTTAGTACACTGGACCCACATTTAATTCTCCCCATATCAAAATGTTTGATTCGAATCCTGCAATAAGTATTGGTATTTGTTTACATTTGTGACATTTCTTTGTAACTGTACATTAATTAAGAAGCACAAATATTTGGGTTTTCTGTCTGACCTCTTTCAGACTTGTAACATGAATTCAGTATGCACAAACATTTGAGTTTCTCCATTTGGCATTTGTAAGCAGTGTTGTATAAAACATCAGCTAAGCACAGGAATGTATTGTTTAGTTTCTCATTGTGTGCCAGTTCTTATAAGTAGAGACAGTATGAACACACTTGCCGTGTGAGTTAGGCCTACATTTCATTTTCACTGGCAAATGAAAATGTTTCATCAAGTCAGATTTCAAGGCATCTGCGTCCCTTTGTCCCTATCCTCCAAATGTGTTTGGTACTGCCTTTCTCTCGACAATTTTCTGTACATTGTTTTCCCACACTCTGTAGTTTGATGAAAACCCATGTGGATGGTAGCACTCAGTGGCAGATGCAGAACTTTTTTTTTCGGGGGGGGGGGGGAGGGGGATTTGAATAGGTAGAAAGAATACTAAAAAAAAATTAATTAACTTACATATATAATTAGTTTATAAAACTGGCCACTTAGAGTGCATATATAGCCTTTTTCAAAATTTCGGGGGGGGGATATATCCCCCCTATCCCCCCCCCCTGCGTCCACTACTGGCAGCACTAGATAAAGCAGAGATCAGACACTTTCTAAACAAATGGTGGTTACATCCCTATTAAAAGAAGTTTTCTTGAAATAATGAATATATTATTTGCTTTAATGGTCAATGCTTTTTTCTGAATTCCAGCACAGGAGATGATATTACTATTAAGAAGATTACAAGGAATATAACAAAAGAAACACTCACCATAGTTCTTGGAAGGGCACTAGAACCCAATACACAGTACCAACTCTACGCTGAATTTGGAGGCAACATCAAGATAGAGAATGAGTTTTATCGGAATCATTACAACCCTTATGGTTCACCTACTGGATTCTTAAGTGGAATGTATAGGAATCAAGATTCTCCCACAAAAAGGTGAGTTATTTGGGGACTGCATCAGACATATGTCTTAATAACATATAAGTTTAATAATAATAATTTTATTCATCTTTAGTATTTGAGGAGCGTCGATTCAAAACGTGTTTAGTCCACAAATAATGATTTTTCAGGAATGATGAAAAACTGTTTGTGGCCAAACTATCAAACAAATTTGCAATATTTTTTTTATCAGAGTCAGTAAGTAATATAGAGTTAAATGTATTGGGTGTGTCAAATCATTCTTTTCATTTACATCTTTTATTGATAGTTAAAGTTTTGAAAGTAACGGACTTAACGCGTTTTAACCCAACACTATAATAATAAACATTTAAAAAGATGAAAGTTAGGATTTTTTTAAGAATTACAATCACATCTGATCGCACTAATACAAAGTGAACTATTGCCGAAGTACCAAATTGTCAAAATTTAAACAATTTCTGTTTTTAAAGCATGTTAAATCATGGAAAATCCATGCTCCTCTTCTTTTATTATTGACCGCTAATGTCGTCTGTTTTGGCATCTGGTGAATACCGCTTTCATTAGAAGAACATCTGCAACTTCGTAAAGTTCAATGAACCAGCTGTTTTGCACGTGATCGCGTCTAAAATGTGTACTCAACGTAATTTGCACCGAACCAAGTTCTGGTTGCATCGAACCCCATATTTCAGGCTCAATTTTAACGAGGAAAGGTTGCGATTTGAAACAAAAACGTTATGTAGTATCATGCAGAACACCTCAGAGAATGCGAATCCGCAAAAAACCTCATTACGATCAGAGGTGGACTTAACACATTTTGAACCGACACTCCTCATAATAATTATAATAATAATAATTTTATTCACCTTTAGTATTTATAAAATACACGGTTTTGTCATCATTCTTATAATTAGGTCTAAAAAAAATATGTCAAATCCTAAGACTAAGTCTAGTTGAAGATTAATGTGTAATAGAGAGTAGATAATTCTGGAGATGATTTTGTCGTACATTAACAGATTTACGAGAAAAGGTAATTGAGTTATAAACTAGATTGAAAATTACATGCCAGTTTAAGATTGTGAAGGACAATCACAGAACTTACATGGAAAAGGCTAGCAAGAAGAATGGGAGTAGATAAAAATGATAGTGATTGAATCGTGTGATAGAAGAGAAATTAGACGAATTATGAATCTTTAAAGGAGGATTGAAGAAAATCATTTACACTAAAGAACGAGAAATCCATTAATAGTGAGCTTACTTTGCGTTTAAATTTCTTGGGTTCTAATTTTTTGATAGGGTTGGGTAATTTGTTATAAAGTTTAACTCCTTGATGTGCAGTGATATTGAGGGATTTAGTAGTTCTGTGATTGTTTAGATGTAAATTACTAGAAAATAGCCCGTGGCTAAAATTATGCTTAAATACGAAACTTGTCTGGATATCTTACGCTTTTTCCTTCAAAATACATTCCTATCAGTATGTAGATTACAGAAATTAATTATATCGTAAGTTTTATGCAGTCCCAAAGCCACCTGTAAACATTGATAATATGTATTGTTACTCAACTGTTTGTTGACAGATGAATATGATGTGAATTTTATTTGATCAATTCAGTGCAATTTTCAGAAATTATATAATGTTTCAAGGGAAGGAATGGTTTGTTTCGATTTTTATTATCAGCGATATTTCAAGGGTAAACCATCAATATTTTACAGCATGTGCTCGCGGTTTCGCCCGCCATTATTAATTCACTCCAGGATTTTTAAGAAATTTATACTGGCAGCTTATTAAAAATGTTTGTGGTTCAGAGCTATGAAAATTGTAAGTAGAAATTAAATTAGATTATTTGTTCATTATGTTCAATTCAGTTAGGCCTTATATAATAAAGAAACGGTTTTCCTAATTTTGTACTCATCGTGAAAGTTTACACTACCAGAGACGATCATCGCCGAGTATACCCGATGAACTCACGAAGCGGGCGAGCGAGTGAGCACGCTATTTAGGGCTGTTGAATTGTATAAAGTAGATTAGAAATTCTAGTGTTGTGCTTATGGAGATCATGGTTAAATTTGAAAAGTTGTTGATTACAATATATGAAATGAACAGTCTCCAGAATATATAAACATAGTAGAAGGAGTGAATTAAGCTTTTTAAAAATTAGTTTAATGCTGTTTCTAGTAGAAAGTTTAACTATAATTTTTAATATATTTTTTTTTTTAAATATTATTCTAAAAGACCTCACTAATTTTTGGAGAGATACCCCCAAAAATGATACCATACTTCAGCACTGACTGAACACAACCAAAGTAATAGGTTTTGAGTATTCCTAAATTCGAGATGTTGCTTAGTACACGAAAGGCATAACACAAAGAAGATAGTTTTCCTTTTAAATGAGAGATATGATCAACCCATGAAAGATTTTTGTTTAAGTAGATACCTAGAAATTTAATCTTGTCAACTTCTTGTCAAAAGTAATGGAATATTATTTAACGTGAACAAGAAATTCAATTTGATCATATGATGTAAGCTAATACCAAGTAGAATAAAATGTAGTCTGCACACAGATCCTTTGTAACTCATGTCTTATCTTTAACACACGGGGAAATTTGTATTTTTCATGGGTAATAGGTACCAAACTTATGCTATCAATATTATAGATTTAATTATCTCATATCAAAGAATTCCAGAGCCTTTGTTGAAATATTAAGAAATGGCTGAACTAACTTCAAAGTGTAAGAATAATTTAGACACTTAGTTCAAATAAGAGTATTATATTTTGGATATTTTTTAATAACTTGCTTATATCTCGCACAAGAAAAATAATGTGTTCTACAACATCTGTAGTTTATTAAATGCCAGTGGTATTTTATGAGATTGTGTGCAGGACGGGAAAATGTCTCTCCGTCTGTCTGTCCATCCATGTGCCTGTACGTTCGATAACTGAAATACGCTTTATTGGATTTTCATGAAACTTGGTATATGTAGCCTATTCATAATGTCCGTGGAAAGGAGCTTATTTATTTTGGACCAGATCAGTTGACCTGTACCGGAGTAACAACTAATTAAAGGTTACATCCTTTTTAAATGGGAAATAATCACTATACTACAATGCAGGTTTGCTTAATCATTGAGGGCCTCGACTCCAATTCAATCAGATGTTTGTTTATTTTGTTGTTCAACTTGAAATGAGTACTACATGAATATTGTTATATACCCTACAGAAGGTATATTACTATGAAATATAATTAGGCCTACATACATTAAGCGGAGTTCTTTGCCAGTGCATTTTGTGAAATGTCCACATATTTTAAGAATTTCTTATATCAGTGTATACGAGTATGAATTAATATTAAGTATCAAACTTTAGATCTTTGTTTTTCCACAAGCCCTGCATAATGAATTGATCTGGCGCTTAACTTGAAGATAGATTACAAAAATAACTTCTTTTCTGCATATCATAATTGCAATTATCACTGATTAAACAAAAGCATTCTTGTACTTTTGTTATTTCAGTTTACCGGTACCTGATTTTATTAAGTGCCAGTATGGTACTTTATGAGATTGTGTGGGGGACGAAAAAATGTCTGTCCGTCTGTCTGTGCATCTGTACGCACCATAACTCAAATACGCTTTTTCGGATTTTTATGAAACTTGGTATACACATTTATAATGTTCATGGGAAGACGTCTATTGATATTGGATAAAATCGGTTGACCTGTTTCGGAGTAATGATCAATTTAGTGCCTATTTTATGGTAATATAGGTATTCAAAAGAATTTATTAAAAAAAAAAAAAAGAAAGAAAGAAAAAAAAAAAGAAAAGCAAATCAGTTATCTTAACAACATAGCCTATTATTTTAGTGTGATCTTATAAGGCTTTGGAAATTAAAATGCAGTTAGCTATGACCAAAAACACTATTGTTTTACATGCGCTTATCCAACTAGACCGTTAAACTGACCCAGGTGGCCGAGATGGTAACTTCTTGGCCTCACATTCTGGAGTTCCATGGTTCAAATCCCGAAACTGGCCAATTTGACTTTTTTGTTTGTTTGTATTTTTATGTGAGTGTGCGATTGTCAAGATATCACACATCTGTACAGTTCAGCTGATGCTGGAAGATTTTAATCTGATTAAAAAAAAAAAAAATCCCTTTAGGCAGGCCTACAGGCGGAGGTAGATTTCGAAGTGCTTTTGGTTTAATTTATTGTCGCTGCATAGCACTCTTCTTCTTTAGCCTTGGCATGGTAAACCTACAGTAATAAGAACTGAATTCGGTAAAGAGGAAGAGCCTACAATCATTTGTTTTGACAACAAGAATAGGATATAATATTCTGGGAGGCCGTGCGCAAGATCAGCAATGAATAAAATTAGCAAAGCCGCTAAACAAGACAAAATTATGATATTATAATAATTCTTTTAAGTGTTATTATTTTCAAACATTAAAATCTCGCGTCATATGAGAGCTATCAAGAAACTATTTATTGATTTGTAGAGTACTCATCAAGAGCTTTTCAACGATACCCCACAAGACGTGGTTTCAAAAGTTTCGAATTTTCATCCCCCACCCAGGAAAGAAGAAAGTAAATCCTTTTATAAAGAGCTACAACAACACTTGGACACAGTAAATAAAAATGACTATATTATAATCGGAGGAGACCTTAATGCCCGAGTTGGAAATGAACCAATTGAAGATATTTTAGGAAATAATGGCGAACAAACAAAGAATGAAAATGGAAAAATGCTTCTAAACTTCTCGATTTTAAATAAACTAAGGATCACTAATAGTTTTTTCAGACATAGAGACATTCATAAATTCACATGGGCAGCGAGAGGAATGAGATCCATAATAGATTATATTTTAGTAAATAAAAAGTTAGTATCAGAAGTACAGGATACCAGAGTATACCGAGGACCAGATATAAACTCTGACCATTATATGCTTCTCTCTACAATTAATTTACTAACCAGATGGGCAAAGAAAAAAACTAAGGTTCAGGAAAACCAGAAGTGCTATAAGATCCATTTACTGCAAGACGAAAGTACAAGGAGATTGTACTATGAAAGATTAAAACGGAACATAGATTATCGAGCAGTAAGTTTAAACGTAGAAATGGAATGGAATGATTTGAAAGATGTAATTTGCAAAGCAGCATTTGAAGCTCTGGGCACTCGTAATAAAAGGAAAAAGAAAAATGGCCTACCGGTATGGAATGATGAAATTGCAGATCTTATAAAAAGGAAAAAATTAGCCTATTTGAGATGGATGAATACAAAACAAGATAATGATAAAATTGAATATAAAAGATTATCTGCGTTGGCGAAAAGAGAGATAAGAAAGATACAAACTGAAAGTTGGAATAAATATATAAGCAACATTGAGCATAAGGTATATGGAAATTCAAGTACAGCATATAAGGCCCTGAAACATTTAAATAAAGAGGAAAGGGACATGGCTAATATTAATAACATACCAGAAAAAACATGGCTGGACTTCTTTAAGAATATGTGGACAATAAAAGATACAGAAACAATTGTAAATGATGGATCAAAGGAGTTTGTAGATATTGACCCATTAACATATGAAGAATTTGAAGCAATATTAGCAAGCTTTAAAAATAAGAAGAGCCCAGGAACTGATAACATAAACATAGAACTGTTTAAATATGCCCCCGTTGAGATTAAAGCAAGGTTCCTAGATATTTTGAATATATGCTGGAGAACACTTCAAATACCTAGCTCATGGAAAGAAGCACAAATCTGCCCAGTATTTAAAAAAGGGAACAGGAAAGATTGCAATAATTACCGCGGTATAAGTCTGTTGAATACAGCATACAAAATTTACGCTAAAATAATAACAAGGAGATTGAATGTCTTATCGGAAGTGCTAGTCGACGAAGCACAGCATGGTTTTAGAAGAGGCAGATCCTGCTCCGATTGTGTGTTTATTTTAAAGCAAATAATACAAAAAAGAAGAGAGTTCAATTTAGAAACTCATATTTTATTTGTTGATTATATCAAGGCCTTTGACAGGGTATTAAGAGAAAAGCTTTGGAACATTATGAAGGAAAAAGGATATCCATTACATTTAGTGAATACAATAGAACAACTGTATAAAAGCACGAAAATATGCATTAAAACAAATGGAAAGGAAGAGATGATCAATCTTGGAGTACGCCAAGGATGTCCATTATCTCCCACTTTATTTAATATATATATTGACGCTGCTGTTGATGAATGGCAAAAACAGCTAAGAAATGATTTTAAAATAGGAGACGTTGTATTAAACACAATTTTATTTGCGGACGACCAAGTCATTCTTTCCACTTCAGAAGATGAGCTTCAAAGAGCAACATATAAACTGCAACAGATATTCAAGAATTACAATCTAGAAATATCTATCAAAAAATCTAAAGTTATGGCTTTTGAGGGAAAGTTTCCAGTAAGATCAAAAATAATTTTGAATAATGAAAGAATAGAACAGGTTAACTGTTTTAAATATCTGGGATGCTGGATTTCCTATGAACAAGAGAAGGATGCAGATCAAAAACTTAACAAGTTTCAACATTTATGCGCAACTATACAGAGAACTCTGAGAAATAAAACAAGGAAAGAAACAATAATTAGATTTTACAAGGTGTTGGCAGTTCCTTTATTACTGTATGGATGTGAGAATTGGGTCCTCAACAGACCTCTCAAAAGAAGAATAGAATCATCAGAAATGCGATTTCTCAGACGCATATCGGGATACACATTAAGAGATCACATTCCGAACGTTCAAATACGGGAGGAACTCAATATTTATAAATTAGAAGAACAAATAAGCAACATGAAATGGCAATGGTTCCAGCATATAGGAAGAATGGATGAAAGTAGAATCACAAAGAAAGTATTTAAATACAGACCCGAAGGCCGGCGTTCAATAGGACGACCTGTAGCCAGATGGGAAGATGTCTTTGCGTCGGAACAGGCCTTATAGCCTAGCCCTGCAGTGGAAAGAAGAAGACCCCCACCTCCACCCCCACCCTCACTCGAACCCCCGAATCGTTGGTGTCACTGTGAACTCCATAGGGAGTACTCTAATTTATTCAAACAAAGTTTCCCTCTATACTTCATAGGGGCCGAGATATAAAGTTTTCAAAATTTCAACCCCCTCCCCCGACCACCCCCTTGGGCCAATTTTGCCCATTAACGAACTTGCCCGAACTATTGGGCCTAGAAATAACATAATAAAATTTGGTTCAAATATCTTCAAAATTACGGCCGCTATCGTGTAAAGATATATATATATATATATAAATATATATATATATAAATATATATATATATAAATATCACAAAAAAAAATTTTGAACGGGCGGTGGTTTCGTACTTAGGGGAGCATGAAACGTAAAGATATGAAAGAATTTTTCGAAAATCATAAAGTGGTATCCATTGCAATAGGTAGATTTTTCTTCGAAAATCTACCTAAAAACTAGACCTTGTTCTTCCATAAGCCCTGCTTAATGAAGAAATCTGGAGCTTAACTTGGAAATCAATTTTTAAAAAAACATATTCTGCATATCATAATTGCAGTCATAACTGATTAAACAAAAACATACTGGCACTTTTTTACATCAGTTTACCTGATTTTATTATTTCTGCAACTCAAATGCAAAAGGATACCATAAGGTTGTCAGCAGTGTTATTATTTCAATGGGTGTAGGCAACTTCCATTGCAGAGTTATTTTAACAACTCAGTATTTATGTGATAATAATTGCCTATATCAATAGTTCAAATACATTCTTGAACTGTTAGTGTGTAGTTGAGTTCGGTATTTATGACTTCATCTTCCATTTTATTCCATATAAGAAAATACCGAGGTCCTTGAATAATACTGTTTTGGAAAGGTAGATTCAGACTAAAAAATTCAATGCCATAGCTGGGATTTGAACCAGGATCTTTGGCTCTCCATGCTGCTGCTCTTACAAATTGAGCTACCATGGCAACATGCTGGTACAACATTAAATTCTCCAACTGACTCACATGTCCCGGTATGCCACCAGGCGTTCTCAATATGAGGTAACAACCCAGTGGCGACATACAAACTTGTAAGTGCTTTGAGGTCAGTTTGACTCTACCTTTCCCCCTTAGCCTTAGAATTACCATTACCAGGGCGAGTAAAGCATTAAGTGGTGGAACTTGCGTAGTTCACCGTTCCCGCCACATGATGGTGCTAGCTCCGTCATCACTGGCTGGCTGCATGCAGAGGTATTGGACTAATCAGTTTTAGCTACATGTTTTGCGACATTTAGTATGATGAGACAGTACATTAGTGGGATTTCTTTACACACGTAAGTTACAGTTACAGTTACACTCCAAAATAAACTAAATTAAATATGTATGTTATTTTTAAAATCTTACCTCTAGTTATAAGAAAGTTTTGACAGTTTCCTTGAGGATTTTGCAATCGCTCTAGATCTCTTCTCTCTTGAAATTTCTTTTGCGCAGAAAATGAAGCAACATTTAATATAATGAAATACTAGTTGAGGCAGATATAGAAGTAAATGATCCTCTGAACAACATAACGATTGAAAAACTGGCAGATCATACATACTTCATCAAATATCACAACACAGTTACGATGATTGTCATCACTTCCTTCCATGTCATCAGAGATGGCAGATAAGGCATGAGAATTTATACCATAATTGCAATTCAAGCCACATGATAGCTTGCGTAACAATGAAATTGAAGGTAGTGGTAGCAGCTGGTGATTCGAACAATGTTCATAACCTTTCCTAGACTTTATTAAAACCAGCAAACTTTCTCAAATAAATTCTGGTTCACAACGCATTCCTTGTGGATTTGTTACATTCTTTTTTGTCATGGTGCGAACCACAAGTTTTTGTTTTTGTTTTAAACTTTTAACATCATACCTTTTTACAATGTTTCTTAATTTTGTTAATTCTTTGAGATAATTAAGTTTCTTTTCTCTACTTATAGCAAAAAGGTGTGTCAAATGCTTTACTTTTTTCCACAGAAGTATAACTTTTGCCATGTGGTCATTGTTGATAGATGCACATTGTTTCTGGTTGCATTCTGTTTCAGTGTCATTGCTTTCCTGCAGTAGAATCTGGCTGGATGCTATTTCACTGGTGTTACTTTCCTGTGATAGGATCTCGATTTTTCCTATTTTCTTCTGCTTTTGTGGAGCACAATGAGGATTTCGTGTTTTAGGGGCTTTTCTTTTACAGGGTTCGAAACTCAAATAACTCGGAATCCCAGGAAAGTAATGTGGTATGGCATTTTCTGTTAATTTCCATCTGTTACGTTTCAATTCTACTGTTTTTCCTTCTATTACAAAGGAATCCACCTTAACTAGCATTTCATTGCTAAAATGAATGTCGCACATGCAGTCATTTTCCCTTAGCACATGGTCACTTCTTGGAATTGCTTTGTTCCATTCTCCCAAACAACTTTTAGGGGGTCTGAATAAGTGTCTCCCATCTCCCTTTATATACCCCGATTTACAACCAGGCACAAAACATCCTGGCATTGTGAAAGTTACTTTGTTAGAGTCTTCATTGTTTAGCTGATTTTATTCGCAAAAGGAAATAAAATACACTTGTGAACAATCACATATAATGATTATGACACAAATAACATTTCTAAAATCGACCATCACAAAATAAATTTCTACAAATACACTACATAAGACAGCATGGTAAGAACTTCACGATACACAGCTCTCTATGCTCGCGAGTTTCTTAAGGGATGACGATTGCTACAACGCCTGGTGTGGGAATTTGGAACTACTTCATCTGAACTATACGTTGTTATGGAAGTTCCAACACTTAATGCTTTACTCGCCCTGCCAGTACTATGGAGCCTGGGTCTTAAAGCATTACAGGAGTACTAAGGTGCTTTAGTTGTGATATACATAACTTCCTCTACACAATTAAAAGCTTTGACTCTTATATAGCGTATAATATAATTATATTGTCGAATTCATGTAGGAAATTTAAATAAAAGTCCATATCCAGTTGTTTTAATCTGATGCAAATCATTATTGTTTACCAGGCAAGACTGAGTTTTTAACAGTGGCTAGTTTGTAACTAGCCTTTATGGGAAAAAAAAAGTTTATGCAAAGTGGCATTAAAAGTAAGAAAAATGTTTTGCCAATCTTCGGGTCACATCTCCAGAAGATACCTAACCCTAACATAAACTTTTGTCTTTACGTTAAAATCTCGACTTTGAATGTCGAGGCTGAACACGAAACTTCCCCTACCTCTAGTACCTATTGTACAGGCAGAGGAATTAAAAATGTTGGTGGTACTCACAAAAAATTCAGTTAAGGAGTTTCCATATGGCCTCGAAGGGGTCCGATTTCCAGCAGGCTGTTCCTCAACCATGAAGAAAGTGTCCACTAAAATACAAGCATAACAATAAAACCTAATATCAGTAACTGTTTAAATTTAAAAAAAAAAAGAAATAATAAATAAATAAATATTTGAACAAACAAGTTGAAGTATTGTATTCCAAAGCAAAGAACTTCTCTGTGAGGAATGTGACCGTTTCATTACCAGTTGGAACCATGCCGTGCTATTATTAAAATTACAGTACATTACTTTAGCTGTTATGAAAACATTCTCCTTACCCCTTTTTATTTAAGCCAGACATTACTAACTCGTAGGCTGAAACACATGCATACCGGTACTCTAATCAAAGGAACATCATGTAATTATACTCACTTGAAATAAGTAATAAAATATTAAAATAAAACTACACGTAAGAAATGATAAGCAACTGAAGTGCCTGCCAAATATTATTTACTTTGTTCATAGAGAATCTCGCCACGTGCGGTGGCAACAATCACACTCCAGCAGCCAATAAGCAATCGTCTAGCCACCTGTGATGGCAGCCCTCACCTCCTCCTCCACTACCACCTCCTCTTGCCCCTCTAATTAGCAGTACACCCTGGAGAGAAGTTCTCTGCTTTGGCTGACAATAGACTGTTCCATGAGGCTATTTTGTGTAAGCAAACATTTGCATTTTTTGACTTTTAAATAAACCTGATAAAATTATGCCCTAATTCGATATAGGAAGCATTAAATCGTAATATATTTTAGTTTGGCAGGCCTATTTCATTTGTCATTAAAGAAACTAATATTGACAAAATATGTTATTCCTCAAATAGAGGCTTCAAAGCACAAATAAGAAAAATGCATTTCCTGAAAAATTGCGTTTGCTGCATAATTACGTCAAATTTTGAAGAAGAAGAAAAAAAAAATCCCTTCATCTATGTCATTGGCCTGACAACTTTTGCCCCAGGCCCTGTGAATGGATGGAACAACCCAGTAGATAAATTTCTGTTTTATTCCTTTCAACATAGAAAAAAAAATCCTAGATTTACATTTTGAAAACCTGGTCACCCTATCTTCTATCTAAACTTATTTCATTTACATGAAGAAATCTTTTTTACAGATGGTATGCTGCAACAAACACATTTCCTACATATGCAAGAAAAGTGTTCCCATGTTTTGATCAGCCTGCATTCAAAGCAACTTTCAAAATCAGTGTGGCTCATCCAAGCAATATGTCAGCCTTGTCAGTGATGCCAGTGGAATCTTCCGAAAAGTAAGTTCATATAAATATTGAATTTTCTATCAATTTTCAATTTTAGACAATTTTTGCCACCATATTGCAAGAAGATAGAGAAGAATGGTTCCAAATGTTTTAATGTAAAAAGTGCTGTTAAGGCATTCTACAAATTACCGTACAGAAATAGGACTATGTTAGATAATATTTTATGTATGCATATAACTTCTTTAATGTTAAATATAAATGTTTCTTTATACAGTGAGTTTCATGTACAAGTTTGCCAATCATGCGGGTTTCTGCATCACGGCGGCCACAGCTTTAACTCCCAAACGATCGGGTGAAATATCTACACAAATAAAGGTGCAAACGATGTAATGATTCAGGTCCTCACAATTACAGTTAAAATTACAATGAAAATAACCACATACCTCATCACAAGAGATGTTGGAAATGTCCTCCTCTTGCATCAACACAACACTGGCACCTTTTTAGGAGATTTTCTTTCACGTGCATAAATTCAGCTTCCAAGATAGAGTGAATTTCTTTTGTGATGTTGTCTTTAAGTTCTTCTATTGTATGGGAACTTGACCTATACATTTTATTTTTAAAGTTCTCAGAAGCTGAACTTACGTATGTGAAAGAAAATTTCCTAAAATGGTGCCAGTGTTGTGTGGATGCAAAAGTAGGACATGTCCAACATCTCTTGTGATGAGGTACATGGTTATTTTCATTGTAATTTTAACTATAATTTTGAGAACCTGTTAGCGGCTTCATTTGTGTAGATATTTCACCCAATCGTTTGGGAGTCAGAGCAGTGGCCGCCGCAACACAGAAACCCACACAATTGGCCAACTCTTACGTTAAACACACTGTATTTTATGTATACATATAGCTTCTTTAATGTTAAATATAAATATTGCTTTTGAAGGTTTAGTCTTAGCTTCATTTACGTCTACTGTTATACTTTATACAGGTCATGATGATTTATTGCTGTTCATTACAAATAAGCCCCTGCCAAAAGGCAGTAAGTTTTCACCTTTTATTGTTATCTTGTAGAGCAGCAATTCTCAACTGGGGTTCCATGAAAACCCGTCAAAACTCTTAATAACAATCATAACCCAGCAGGGCCATAGCTAGGTGGTGGCAAAATGTGCCCCCGCCAAGGGCGCAGGTACACAAACTTAACCATGAAAAATCCCGCCTTTTTTAGACTGGTGCAATTTATCAAGCAATACAAATTCCACGTTAATGGAAGAAATCTTTCAGGTTATTAAACATTACTGCAGGTGAACTATCTGTAGTATTATGCCGATTGTCTACAAACAAAAAGCAGTCATGCAATGTTCTTTAATTATCATGTTTCTTATTGACAGTGTATGACAACATAAATCATGAACAGTATGGAAAGATATAACGACGATAAAAATTAAAATGTACGTTATTATTGAGATGAAAGTGGTTCAACTATTCGAAAAAAATACTTTTACCTATATTAATGTGCTAAACATTTTAGTAGGCCTCAGGCCAATTATGTACTTTACTTTTATGATTTAATTATTTTTTAAGTACCGGTAGTTCAATCATGTGAAAATAGAGTCCAACACTTAGTTCATTTTCCAATTGAGGTTTAGGTTTTCTTTTGATAATAGCAGTGTTTTTATATTAAAATAATAAACAGTTTTCCAGAAATTTTAAAAAATGTTGAGTATTGGAGGGCGCAGATTTGTCAAACTCGCCAAGGGCGCAGAAGGACCTTGCTATGGCCCTGTAACTCAGCATATTGTTGTTTCTGATGCAGACCTCTTATCTAAGACTGAAACAACGCCTCATGAAGATCTAATTTCTAATTATCTGGAATTCTTGTCAGAAAACCTAACAAACACTTCCCTTTTATATCATCTGATATGCATGAATGGATCAAGAATTCCTTCATATAGTAATAAACAGTCTAGATCATCCAGTTGACTGAACTGAAATGTGATTGTACAGCAAAAGTAAAATTCAATGGACAGTTATAAGAAGAAATGAGTTTCCTGCAATCTCAGAGAAAGGATTAACACTTTCACCATTAACAAATTATTCACTGTGCAAACTGGAGGTGCTGAATTAATTTGCGAATTCCTTTTGTAATAAAAAATGATCAAACAATTGCAAATAATGCCAATTTCATCTAAAACAAAGAGTAGCCTACAGCATGCACTTCTCGAAGTTTAGACTGATTTATGCAACCCTGGGGCTGGATGTCATCAAAACACAACAAAGTTAGTTGCCATGTATTCAATGGATGATATTATACGTCACCTGAAATATTTAGCTTCAGATGGCAGCCCAATTCAGAGAACAGGGAACTGATGGTGTCAGGAAGTAGACAATGCTGACACACTTGGAATCCTTCTTACTGAAGAATATCTTTCGTCTTTGGCATGCAGAATGGTGCATCAGTAGCACAGCGAACAGTGAAGGAAGCTGATGCATATATAGAGGTGTAGCAGTGAAAGGTTTAAAAATATTCCTGTAATTCTCTGCAGTTTACTAATATGAACACTTTTTTAAAACCAAGCAATGAAATAGGCTTCTACCCACTGTAAAGACCTTCAAGTTTGCCTATCGAAGTTGCTTCCAAGAAAAAAATTATTATGTCTAAGAGACAAGCACAACCTGCAGTGTCAACAAAATTTTGTACTTAAACAGTTTACTTCTTATGGTGCCAAAACTTTAAAATGTTTTGAGGAGATTGTATTAATATATCTTTATTCAGTGCTTTTTTTTATATTGGAAAAAGTTTACCAGTACTCTGTCAATGGCAAAATACTTACTTCTCTCAGTAAGATGAAAATCCATTAAATATGATAGTAAGTCCAAGTATTATTGAAGTTCTTAAACTTGAACACATCACACATCATTAAGTAGGCTTGTGAATGCGTTTCATAATATGGCACGTTATATTACAAGTTTTGGGTTATACTGAATTCATGATGGACAATGCTAGAAAATAAAAATTATATGTTAAAAAGTCAAATGGCATGGAATTCAATTTGATTTTTATAAACCATAACATACAGAAATCGGAACTGAGATGTTTAGAAGAAGAATATTCAGAGGGAGAGGATCACCTGAAGATGACTAAGAATCACTTTCTGAATTCACTGTTTATGGAGGGAGAAGGCATTTTCTTCTATTTTTCTAGTGCTGAAAAGAGAACTTATTGTTGGAGACTTTGTGCTGAGTTTTTAGGAAAATCCTAAATGCTATACTTACATTGGACAGGCCAACAAAGAGAAAGAAATCCATGGTAACCTGGAAATATAATTTCTTCTAAGGGTAACAAAAATGGACAAGATTGAAGAGCAAAGGACTGAGATGTCACCTTACATTATTCCTTTTCCTATGGGCACTTTCTCTGTAAGCTTATTGTTTACTTTTATTCTTGTACTATTATTTGTATGAAGCTCTTTCATAATTTCCACGATATTAAGTTTAACCTTCATTCAAGCTTACCCTGACAAAAGCACAAATTAGGTTTAGGAAGCATTAATAGGCTTGGTTATTACCAAGGGCATACGGTGGGGGAGGGGGTTGAAACCCCTCCCGAAATATCTGAAATGTTCAATAATTTAAAAAAATAATTGTTGGCTATTTGATTATATTTTCTTACATAACATAGCATTTTAATTTATTTAATAATAATGCACATACTTAATATCAATGAGGAAATGATCTGAAATAACTTCTAATGTAGAGAAAGCAAAGGCCTATTGTTATTAAATAACTTATTAATACTGGTGGGTTTTTAATTTTATACTTCTTATAACAGTGACGCGTTACTGATAAACAAAATTTCCTTTGGAATTTCTCACAAATGATTTGATATCCTGGATATTTATGTTGTGTGATCGATTGGATATCAGCTTTCAATATGTAAAACCAAATTTTGTGGAATGAACTTAGCTCCAGAAATCAGTATCAGTATTATGTCTGCAATCAACTTAACGGCACAGAAACAACAGAATATAGACACAATGATTCATAGTGCTCCATATAAAGAAGTCATGTGGTTTACAGCCCACAGTGTCTATTACATCCTACGGTAATCTAGTATGATAATTTCTAAAAAGAAATGTTTTATTTATAGACTATTTAAAACAAGACATGGACAGATGCCTAAAGAAAACAGTTTGAAATACTGTGCTGCATAAGTAACATATTATTTATAGTGTAGTAAAGATCACAATACAACTGATTAGTTACTAAAAATAGTATATTAAGTACTACCCGCGCGCCACTTCTTGGGCGCTGGATTTACGGGGAAGTGAGGTTTGGGGGAACAAAACAGCTAGTCCGCCAGTCTTTCTGCAGTGTTGTCAACCAAAGAAATAACGTTCCAGCAGAATTGCACGTACGGTATTTTATGTAGTGACTTTAATATACAACAATTTTAATGCAGTCCAATAATATAACGTGGTGACGGTATTGCGTAACAGTTAATTACATGTCATAAGCATTTGGTTATCAAATAAGAATATTATACATAATATAGGCTCAATATTTTTACACTGGATGACTAATTTTAAGCATAAAGAAGAGTCTTAGCAGAACATGCTTCACCATTTCGTGTTGTAAACCGTAAGAGAGGTAAGGCATCTAAAAGTGGAGAAAGCTATAGGCCTAATTTTAAACATATTTAATACAAATTGTGAAAAGTTTGCTTAACTATCAGTCCATGAAATTAACATCAGAGTTCATGGGATCGTCAGAAATTAGCTCATACGGAATTCTTGAAGAGGTGAGGAAAGTGTTGGATGTACAATGAAGTGTTTGTCAAATCAGCAGTTCGAAAGATTGTATTTTCCCTATAACGCCATGCGTCAGAAAAGATAATGTCAATAAATAAATAAGAATCCTGAGACAGAATGAAAGCTTAGTATTGAATCCACTAGATGTCAGGGTGTATAGCATACTTCGTGTTTCAATGTTGTCAACTTTTCCTACGAAGTTGAACAAAACCTACCAAATGAGGACTAGGGAGCCGAGCGCCCAAAAAATCGCGTGCGGGTAGTATGTGTGCAAGGACATGGAGCTGAGGCAACATTATTCGACCCCCTCCAAACAGAATTTCGCCGTACGCCCATTCTTATTACATCCAATTGCTTTATTACTTTCTCAGCTACCTGGTAGAATGTGAACATAGTATAATTTGTTGATTGGTTTTATTAGAAGCCTTGTTGTTCTTCACACATGCTCAAGTAAGCAATCTTTTCTCATTTTTGTCTGTCTGTTAATTTTTGCACTGAATTCAGTAAGCAAATTCCTCAATAATTCTTTAGTTTGGTCCTTTCTCCCTTTTTAAATGTGGGGTTTGTGATACTTTCTCTCCATTGGTATGGAATTTATAAATATAATTTTTTTTTTTAATTCATATTTTTTTCCATTACTGCCGTCCTTCATATTTAATAACCTCTTTAGTCTTACTAATATGCTCTACTGCATGTGATAGGCCCTATCCTGTTTTTCAGTTTTATTGCTGCTCTTTCTATGTCTTTAATGACGATTCTCATTCTACATTAGGAAGTCTATTATATAATATATAATATTTATGTAAACATATATAATAATATATAATATTTATGTATATTATAAAATAATATAATATTTATTTAAAAAGGGCGAAAGATAAGATTAAGTCGCCCCTTACCCTCCGAACAATGCGTTGCTATTCGCTTGTTATCTCGGCACGATCTCCCGATCGTTCCTTCTCTCCAAACTCCCGATCGTACCAAATACAAGCTACCAACCCTTACACCAAAATGACAACCCTCTAGCTTACTCGGCAATCCCGACCAGACCACAATCACCTCTTCACATAGTCTAAATAATGCATAACACTATCCACTTAGGTAAGTGCGCGAGCGGAGGCGGCAGCCGAAGCGAAGCGCCCTTGCATTTTCGAATAATGTACGATACACTGTTTGTAGGTTTCGAAAATGTGGCATATTATATCTTCCAGACGTTAGTAAGCCTGTCAACTTTTGTTCAACTTTTGTTTACCGGTATGATGTCACACTACCAACGTCCAATCACGAGTTTCTACGTAATATGAGGACAGAAGAAGTAGTATAAAAGAAAGTGCATCGCGAGGGAGTGGTGGGTGGGAACATTCATCCAAGGTGCGACTTAAATTTTTTTTTTTTAAAATGTTGGAAAACCCTGTGACAATAAGGAAAAAAAGGGGATAAAAATATGATCCATGCACAAAATGTAGTGAAGATTTAAAATTTACCTTTGTCTCATGCAAACAATTTATGCCAAATAACTTAAATGACTTCCCAAATTTCTTCTGCAGATTGGTGTAGAGATTTATTCGATAGAAGTAATTGCCTCATTGTCACTGTATTTTTAACTTTTATGTTTTTATCATGACGCTTTGTCATAAAAGTCAGCACTAAAGTGTGTTTTGACAATGAGCAAGGCCTTCATTGTTGCAACTTATATTATTATAGCCTAAAATACACTGACAATATTGGAATCACAAAAAAAGCAGGATATTTGAGCATTCATAATAAACATTTTGGGACAGTAGGACATTTTGTCAGAACACGGGACTTTCCAGGAAAAGTGGGACGAATGGATTCTCTATTCTAAATTCTCAGTAAGTTCAATATTTGAGTCCCTACTTCATTTTCATAAAACGTTTTAGGGTATGTTGTCCATTGTTATGGTGCTATTGATGAGATTTGTAAATATTCATTTATTAATCTTCTTTTATACACAATGTAAGTCCTTTTCCATATATTTGAAATTTTTTCCCTAGTAATTTTGGTTTATCTGACTTACTTTGGCATTTTCTGCCTTCTGTTCTGTTTTATATTCATATGTCGTTAATTTTATTCCAATCTCTTTCAATTACATTATCTCTATCCTTAGATAACCTCTTCTTTGAAAGTGTCTGACAACTGATCTTTTTGCACCCTTTCACTTTCTTATATGTCCGAAATGACTCAAGACAAGACATTCTTACTCAGCAGTGATCCATTAAGAAAAGAAAGAAAAAAAGAAAAGAAAAATTGATGAAATCTAATGTATAGAAAAAATAGTAAATAACACAAAAATATGTCCGATGTTCATTGTCTCAATTTACTTTCAGAGCTGAAGAAAATGGCTGGGTATGGGATCACTTTGCTTCAACTCCACCTCTCTCAACATTCTCTATCAATGTTGCTATAACTGAGTTGAAACCAGAACCTCCTTCAGTACTATCAACTGCAGAGGGTAATGTATTCACATGTGGATTACTTATTTATGCAATGGCAATAGAAAATTAGTAAACAAACTAAAGGAATATTATTTATTTTATGGAATCGAGAGCTTCATTGCCGCATTAGCATGAACCTGTCATTCAACCCTATTCTACCTAGCTATGCTAATTCCATCCAACCATCTCTTGCAAATCCTAATTCACTTAAATCTATCCCACTTACATCTAAGTCTCCCAAGTGGTCTTTTTCCTTCAGGTTTCCCAGTTAATATGTTTTAGATACATCTTTCCTCCCTCATTGATGCAACATGTCCAGCCCATTTCATCCCCTGTGATTTAATTACCCTTACTATATATCTAGTGGACCGCCGGTGTGGTCTTGTGGTTAGTGTCACTGACTACAGGTCCGTCGGCCTGGGTTCGATTCCCGGTACCTCCTCGGATTTTTCTGAGGTAGGGAGGTCTGGTAGGGGTGCACTCAGCCTTGTGATTCAAATTGAGGAGCTACTTGATAGAGAAGTATGGTAGCAGCTCCGGTCGTGGAAACCACCATTAACGGCCGTGGGTGACGGCATGCTTACCACATGCCCCCCAATCCTGCTGTCTGCCTATGGTAGTTGAT
Source organism: Ectobius pallidus (assembly GCA_964059195.1). Taxonomy (NCBI): domain Eukaryota; kingdom Metazoa; phylum Arthropoda; class Insecta; order Blattodea; family Ectobiidae; genus Ectobius; species Ectobius pallidus. The sequence goes on along the minus strand of CAXKWD010000005.1, from coordinate 13,422,713 downwards.
GCAGCGGTTGGGTGGTAGGCCTTGTCCCTTCAGGGATGTGGCGCCATGGAGATATATCTAGTGACGAGTACAGGTTATGAAGCTCATTGTTATGCAGTTTTCTCCAGTCCCCATTTTCATCTCTCATAGCTCTGAATATTCCCTAAGTACCCTGTTTTCTCAGATTAAGTCCTTCTTCTTTTCTATTACATGGAGTTTGACATCAGCTCAGAAGAATAGCATAAAAACTTGCCAACGGAAGATGGAACGGAGGATAATGGGGATATCCCTCAGAGACAGAATTTCAACAGAAAGACTGAGAAAGATGTCAGGACTAACCGACGTGGCCCAGCGCGCATGCAGCCTGAAGTGGAAGTGGGGTGGTCATGTAGCGAGATTTCCAGGTACCAGATGGGGAAACATCTCTACTGTATGGGACCCTAGGATCGGCAAAAGGGAGAGAGGAAGACCAAGAACGAGGTGGGTAGATTTCTTCAGAAGGCGTGCCGGGGTACACTGGTCCAGCGTAGCAAAGAACAGAGATGTCTGGAGAAGCCTACACACCGAGTTGCTGGAAGAAGTTTAGTGAAAGTGAAGTGTTTACCAAGCTCATATGGACCAGCTCACCATATGAGATTCTAACCGAGCTACCCCCTCATCAGAGGGAGGCCCTAGCCCTGAATGGGACACATGTGGCTCATTCATTCATTCATTCATTCATTCTTTTCTATTAAAATTATCTTTGGTCTTGTAAATTTTGATGGCTTCCCTGTTAAGCTTGGCATGGTATTGTGCAACCATGCCAGAACTTTCGTCTCCCGAAACCCAATCATGTGCTTGCCGTCTGTAAAGGCGTGTTCGGCTACAGCTGACTTATCTACATGTCCTTGGCGGCAGTGGGCCTTGTGTTCTTTTAGTCTGGTGGAGATATGCCTCTTCGTTGTTCCAATATAGCATTTTCCACACGAACATGGTATTTGGTATACCCCTCATGTAGATAGTGGCTCCAGTGGGTCCTTAACTGTGGGTCCTTAACTGATCTTACAGACTCCCGAATTTTTCTTGTCGGCTTGTAAATGGTTTTTATGTTGTGTTTGGCCAACACTTTTCCAATGCGATCAGTCACATTCTTTATGTAGGGGAGGAATACCATGTCAACTATAGGTGCCTCTTTCTTTGGAGCTTGTTTTTTGCTTTTATGGGTGGGTCTTCTTATGTCTTGAATACTATAGCCGTTTGCTATGAATGTCTCATTAAGATGTTTAATTTCTTCTTTCACACTGTCAAGATCATATATGCGTGTGGCATGGTTCATTAAGGTGTCGATGAGTCCTCGTTTTTGTAGTGGATGATGATTAGATTGTTTATGTAGGTATTTATTGGTGTGCATAGGTTTTCTGTACACGCTATGTCCTAAGGAGCCATTGGTCTTGCGACTGATGAGAATGTCTAGAAAAGGAAACCTATCTTCTATTTCCTTCTCCATAGTAAACTGGCCCACTGCCGCCAAGGACACGTAGATAAGTCAGCAGTAGCTGAACATGCTTTTACAGATGGCGAGCACATGATTGGGTTCCGGGAGACGAAAGTTCTGGCGAGAACTATACAATACCATGCCAGGCTTAACAGGGAAGCCATTGAAATTTACAAGACCAAAGATAATTTCAATAGAAAAGAAGAAGGACTTAAACTCCCTAAATCACGGATCCCAGCTTTAAAATTCCGCATTAGAAAAAACCATCCAAATTTGAATGCTCCCATTGGTGGGGCAGTAGCAGTTGCAACAAAGCAACCCTGCATCTCAGAATACAGTTCCCCACGCACCCAACTGGGGCTCATATCTTTAGCATTAGGGGTCCAAAAACCCCAGCCAATCCACCTGCCTGTGAAGACAGTTCATTCAGCACCGAGACTGTTATTGGTCACCAGCCACCGAAGAAGTTTTCCACAATAGGAACGAAATGTTTGGCAAGTTAGAAGCCATTGACCCCTCAGGATTACTAATAAATGTATTAGTTTCTGAGATATAATTAATTATTTTTCACTAGGTTTTCCCTGGACATGGTGTATTGCTTTTCTTCTCAAATAATAATAATAATAATAATAATGATAATAATAATAATAATAATAATAATAATAATAATAATAATAATAATAATAATAATAGACCATAAAGAAGTCCGTAAACGGGTTACAGGTGTCTTTTTGCAGAGATTGAAAGCAATTTTAAATTCTAGCCTAAATGGAAAGAACACCTTTAAGGCAATCAACACCTTTGCCATTCCTGTCTTGATGTATACATTTGGTATCGTTAAGTGGTCTGAAACAGAACTGGAAAATATAATGAGATCTACACGTATTATTATTATTATTATTATTATTATTATTATTATTCTGTTTATTTATTCTGGCAGAGCTAAAGCCATTTGGCCTTCTCTTCCGCTCTACCAGAGCTGCTGACAAAACATCGTGCGCATCATCCAAGGTCGGCAGTGGAAAGATTGATTCTGCCACGTAATAAAGGAGGACGAGGTCTCATAGACATACCGTGGATATGCCAGAAGCAAATTCAAAGCCTCCGTAATTATTTCCTTAGCCAGAAATCTCTTCTACATCGGGCAGTTAATGACGCTGACAAACGGTTTACACCTTTGGATCTCTGTCATGCCAATATTGTTGATTTAGAAACAGATGCAACCCACGTTGCAACTATTATACAGCAATGGACACAGAAACCACTGCATGGTCGCCATGCACATGTCTGGAGCGCCCGCATATTGATCGAGAGGCTTCCAATGCTTGGCTTGGTCGAGCAGATATCTTCACGGAGACTGAGGGTTTTTTATTGGCAATTCAGGATCAGACTGTTGCCACAAAAAACTACCTGAAATACATAGTAAAAGCAAACCTGGAGAACGATACATGCCGGCGCTGCAATCAAGCCCCAGAGACAATCCAGCATATTACGGGTGCTTGCCAGGCGCTTGTGGCGAAAGAATATTTGACACGGCACAATCAAGTGGCAAAAATTGTACACCAGACTCTGGCACATCAACACAACTTGGTGCTGAATACTGTTCCCTATTATCAATATATTCCCGATGTGGTTCTGGAAAACGACTCACATATATTATATTGGGACAGATCCATACTTACTGACAGATCAATAACTCACAATAGACCAGACATAGTGTTGATAGATAAAATCAACCGGACCACATATCTCATAGACATTGGCATACCAAATACTCACAATTTAGAGCAGTGTGAAAATGAAAAAGTAACCAAATATTTACCCCTGGCTGAAGAGGTTCGACAACTCTGGAGGCAAGAAAAAGTCATTGTGCTGCCTTTAATCATCTCCTCTACAGGACTTGTACCGAAGACCCTAATGAAGAGACTGAAAGACTTGAAGATCACAGAGTACGTGAGGGATTGTATGCAAAAAGCGGTCATCTTGAGTACTACATCCATTGTCCGCAGTATACTAAACATTTCTGTTTAAATTTAACGGTGTCATCTTGCTAAAAGCCGATAACATCGTTTTAATACCTGTAAAAGCAGTGGAATGAATAAATAATAATAATAATAAATTCTATTATCATGTGAAATGTGAAATGGAGTAATAATGAATACTTATTGATGCCTAGAGTATAGACATAATAAGTCGAATATAATGAATACAGGTAATAAATAAGTTGAATGAAAAACTGTCTTATAATGATGAAATGCACTACTGGTCAAATGACTAGTGCAGTTTTTCTAAGTAGTCAGGTGTTGTCGGTCTTTCTAGTATGAAGTGAAAGCTTTTATGGCTATAATAATATTAAATGATTATGAGAATGAGAATCAGCAAAGATATAATTAAACACACAATCTTAATAATGAATGCTTTTGAGGTGAAGGATAGTGTTTGTAAATAGAAAACCAATGCTTTAATATTCAGCACATCTTTGCTGTTACAGTAGAACCCTGATTTAACAGGACCTCGATTTAACATTTTCCTGCAATTAATATCAAATTTTGAAAACCCCCAAACATTATCATATATAAAAAATGTGTTAATATTTTTTATTTAACATAATTCCTGATAGCATAAAATCCCCATTTCATGTTTATAGCATATTGTGATACTAGTTCCATAAGCGGTGCATACGGATCGAGGAAAGAGTTTTTTTCAATTTCCGAGATCCGTTATGCACTTATGGAACAAGTATTGCATGCTATTTTTTGCACGATGATTATTTTTATCAATTTAATTATATTAATTGAGATATTAGATGAAAATATTAGGTATATACATTATCCAAGCATCAGATTTCAGTAACACATTTCAATTGTCAAATCAGTTGGTGGCTTTGCATACTTTTGTCACGGTTTGGAAATAAAAGAATCGCTTTATTTTTGTCGATTCATTTGTTTATAATACCAAGGCCCGCACACATCTGAAATTTTCAACATGGTCGGAAGAGGAATAATGAATATAGGCTTGTATTGTGATGGTTTTACTTACGGCACCAGTGCTTTTTGCAATTTTTTCAGCATTGAGATTTCTTCTGTTTTCATAACAACCAGATTGCATGTGGGAATGTCAAGTTATGATCCATGGCATCAATATTCGTAAGTACCACTAATTAGTTACATTGTGCAAAAAATATTTAGGAATTCTCAGAGGAATTAGGTATCAGATATAATTAGGTATAATTGATAGCACAGTACTATATTATCATTGCAATCTGACAACGGGAAGTGCTTGTCACTCCCTCTTTTCACCAACAAACAGTTCTAAACCAGGAATTGGTCAGTCTTCCTGCTTGCAGTGGTGAGCATGTCTGTTCAGAATTGTGCCAAATTAGCGGGCACATTACAGCCTTCGAACACATTACTTTGTTTTTCAAGTGGAACTTTGAACTTTAAGTGATCGTGGAAAGAGGGAAAAAAACTTTCCTAAATAAAGAAGTGCATATTGTACGAGGGGCGTCCCATATTGATTTACACTTTATTTTTTTTACATTCACTAAGAGCCTCTATGCCTTGGCAGATATAACCACTTTCTCAGCAAAGTCTTCATTAAGCTGTAAATATTTGTGCCACCCAAGTGGGACTTCTCTAAGCCCTCTGAGAACCAATTTTTTGCAGTATGTCGCACCCACCTCAGGACATTTCCTGGAAGTCGGTGAAATGTCTGTGCAGAAGTGAGAATACAGTGGATGTGGCAGCACCGGAAACCCCATATTAGTCGTGCTTTTATTGTTGGTCCCTTGTTCCAGCCAGTCAATATGGATGATTCCATCCTTGATCCAAAAGATTGTGGCCATGCGTTTGCCTGCTGAGGGCGCTGTACAAAACTTCTTCGGTGGGGAGCTGCCTTTGTGCTTCCACTGCATTGTTTGGGCTTTGGTTCTGATTACCACCTATTCAGAGCTATGAGGAAACCTCTGTGCAGACATCATTTTGTCAACTTCCATGAATTGTCCTGAGGTGGGTGCGACATACTCTGAAAAAGTGGTTCTCACAGGGCCTAGAGGAGTCCCACTTGGGTGGCACAAGTATGTACAGCTTAATGAAGACTTTGCTGAGAAAGTGGTTGAATCTGCCAAGGCATAGAGGTTCTTAGTGAATGTAAAAAAATAAAGTGTAAATCAATATGGAACGCCCCTCATATGAGGGGGAGTCCGAAAATAAGTTTCCCCTGGTGACTGTATACAGAGGTGTGGAAGAAAGACAAAAAATATAACGAAACATTAAACATAAGACATACTTTTATTTTTCCACATAATTACCATATAGGCCTACATTGAGACATTTGTCATACCACTTTAGAAGCTTCAAAAAGCCCTCCAGAAAAAAAAATCAGGGATCTGCATACAGAAGAAGCGTTGAACGGCTTGTGTTCCCCATTATCACCTGTCCAAAAGAAGTTCAAAACAATGCCCTCTATAGGCAAAGTGCTCCTCACAGAGTTCTGGGATGCCCAAGGAGTTTTGTTGCTCGACTTTTTGGAGGATGGAACCATCACTGCTATGTAGTACTGTCACACCCTGTTGAAATTGAAGGAGGTAATTCGGAAAAAGTGGCCTGGACTCCTCCAATCTGGCATTCTGTTGTTGGATGACAATGCAAGACCACACTTCTTTTGGAGAGGTGATGATGGGGAACACAAGCCGTTCGACGCTTCTTCCATATGCAAAACCCTGATTTTTTTTTTTTTTTTTTGGAGGGCTTTTTGAAGCTTCTAAAGCGGTATGACAAATGTCTCAGTGTATATGGCAATTATGTGGAAAAATAAAGGTACGTCTTATCTTTAATGTCTCTTTATATTTTTTGGCTTTCATCCATACCTCTGTAAACAGTCGCCAGGGGAAACTTATTTTCGGACTCCCCCTCATACACGAAGTAGAAATAATCCAACACAGAATATTAGAAATGATTAAAACACAACTTACAAGGGAACCGTACTTGTTGTCATGTTGAAACCTACCCTGAAATTTTGCACATCGATAGGTCTTCAATATAGAAGGACACATGCAAAAAATTAGCTGCTCATATGAACTGTAAGTGGGTGAAAACGTGCTTGTTATATTCCATAAGGAATCAAAGGGGGCCACTTGTAGAGTTCGCTTGAGTAGCCTGCATGCTGGTTTCATGTGATAGCGGGGGTTGGAGTGTGCAATAGAGAGGAGGAGTTGCCTTGTGACATGTAGAATGTTTCACAAGATAACTTCTATATATTATGTTGTTCTTATCATTTCCGCATTTTAAAACTATGAAATCTGCATAGACATTGAGGGGTTGCTTATGATTGTTAGTGTGTGTAGATGTTATAGAAATGTGACCACTTAATTTGTATGATATTTTTAGATATTTACCATGCACAGCGAATAACAATACCAGTGCTTCAATCAACTTATTCTCAATGTTGACATTTATTGTCCAGACTAAAGTCTTTAAGTGTTAAAAACTAAGACTTACATAAATAGAATATTTGTCCTGCAAAAACGCATAATACGTACCATTTATAATGCCAAGCCTCTCAATTCCTGCAAACCTTTATTTAAAACCCACAAGATCCTCCCACTACCATGTATCATTATTTTTGAAGCCGCCCTGTTTGCTTATTCTCATAGACTCCTTTTCAAAGTTAATTCTGACTACCACTCTTACAACACCCGACATAAAAACAGCATAGCACTGTCGAAACACTCTACCCATCTATTCGAATCTTCTCCATACTACTTATGCTCTAAGGTATTTAATTCACTCCCCTCTCATATCACATCACAAAAAACAGAAATTTCATTTAAGAAAATGCTTAAATCCTTTCTTTTATCAAACTGTTTTTATAATATAAGTGATCTCTATTCTTTGTAAGTGTGTATATACTACGGTATATTCTTAAATTTATCATTCAATTTGTATAATTCATCTTTCATATACTGTAAAAATAGAAATAATATTAAAATGAATAATGTAGTAAAATGTAGCATGTTTAAATATTGAACATGCATTGAATATTTGTATGTAAATTATTAATTTGTAAATGTGTGTGTTAAACTTTAAGAAATGTAGTTTATAAGTATATGTAAACTATGTAAAACACTGTACTGTGTAAGAAAATAAACAAACTAACTAACTAACTAACTACGTAATAATAAACTATACTCATTATTATAAGCCAAAGTAAAAAAAAAAAAAAAAAACTAATGTAAACAGCACACGAGATTCACTTAGCTAATCCTAAAAAAATTAACCACTTACAAAAACTTCACGACAACTACTGGAATACAAACATGTATACTAGAGGAGGATATTATTCATTATTATAACATTATTCCATCCCATAGTGATGACGAAAGGAGACATACGACAAATACACATAGACGTAAAACTGACACGGGATTCGGGAACACTGACAGCTGATGTCAAGCGCGCGCGAGGGAGGTCACCAGCTTCTCCCGATTACAGCTGTAAGAGGCTACTCAATATTTCAAAATTACAAGGTTTGTAATTAATTTTCACCCACTAAAAGTTTATACGAGCAGCTAATTTTTGGCATGTGTCTATATGCAATGAAGACCTACTGATGTGCAAAATTTGAGGGAAGGTTTCGACTTGACAACCCATACGGTTCCCTTGTTAGCAAATGTCATGATATTTCATTTCATACTAACTAGATTAATTGTAATTATAGTCAGTCTTTGCATAAACTCAGTTTCAATTATTAAAATAACTAAACCCCTATTTAGAGTACGATATTCTGTATCCCCAGAAAAATGTTAAATCGAGTTTCTACTGTATGTTAGGTTATTAAGGCCCAGGCTAGTACCAGTTGAAATTTATTGACAGAAAACTAATTGCTTTTGCAGGTAATATCTCCATAAACTATCATCATAGGAAACTGCCGTACTTGGATACTCTTCCCAGTTCTGAGAGAGCCAGTGTGCCAAATGTTATGAAGTATGTTTCGAACACTCTCGGTATCCGATACCCACTTCCAAAACTTGATGTAATGGGAGTCCCAGCATACCACTACGAACTGTCATCTGGTTCATTTGGCCTCCTCATCTTACAGTGAGTACAAGTAACATACCTGTACTGTTTCTTGTAAGGAATATGGATATTACGGTTTTATAACAACAGAACTCAGGTACCGATCTATTTTACACAACCAGTAAACAAATACTTACATCACAACTGCGACATTCCATGCAAGACAGTTGGTAAAAAACCCTCATATATATATATATTTTTTAATTTAATTTTAACATATTTTCATTTTAATGGGGTATAGGTATTATAAACAAATTTTTAGAGCCTTAGAATTAATAACCACTGCACGACAAACCGGAAAGTTGCGGGTTTGATTCCCGATGAGGTTGTCGGAGATTTTCAATTGGCCTAATCCTTCTGGTGCATTATGGCCCTGGGGTCGACTCAGCCTCTAACAGAAATGAGTACCAGGCGCAATGCTGGGGGTACAGGCGGCCAGTGCGTAAGGCTTATTATCTTACCACCTTCATGTGCCGAATGTCCAAAATCTGAGATCCTCAACCTCCTGGAACCTTTTGGGCCTCCATGGCCTGTATAGGGATCACTTTACTTTGACCACCAGCGTGGTTTTGTGGTTGGCATTGCCGACTACAGATCCGTCGGCCCGGGTTTGATCCCCGGTTCCTCGGCGGTTTTTTCTGAGGTAGGGAGACCTGGCAGGAGTGCACTCAGCCTCGTGATTCAAATTGAGGAGCAACTTTATAGAGAAGTAGCCTGTGGTAGATGACGCAGCAGTCAGGTGGTTGGCCAAGTCCCTCCAGGGATGTAATGCCACGGAGTTTAGTTTTTTTTTAAATAATTAATAACACTACACAAAAAATTTGAAATTTTTTTCTCATAACATGGACAAAATAGGCTGATCTTAACTAATTTGCATGCACTGAACACGAAAATGCTAGTGAAAAGTATGTAAGACGACAAGGTTTTGTGTTATAGATATTTATTTGATACATTGAAAAATTGAGATTTTTGACATATTAAAACTTACTTTATTCTCATTTTTTGTATTAAAACTTTTAAAGGACAGCTCAGCTATGATAAAACTGATAAAGTAATACCTTACCAGCTATTAAGACACATTAAAACCACTCTTCATGCAATAAAGTGGAGAAAGATAAAAATACCAAATTTTTTTCTCTTATGAGAACTGGAGTCTTTCTTTTGAAAAAAAAACAGCATTAACTGATCATCATCACTGTATTCCATCTTCCGTGATACCAGTGCCCTACTGCACCAATACCTTGGTGAAATCGCTCTCTTTGCTCATCACTTACAGCCCCCAAGTTCTCAGGAAGAAAGTCCAATTGTGAATGTAAGATGGGGATCTTCGATGACATACGACATCACCGTCATTGAAATTTTTTCCACTAAGAAAATACAATACAGAACAAAAGGCATGGAATCCTTATGGGTCACGACAATGCCCTCCCTACAGTTCGGATTTGGCACCAAGCAATTTTCATCTGTTTCTTCATCTGAAGAAATTCCTACATGCTATGTTTTAAGTGTATATACCAAGTTTCAAGAAAATCCGATAAAGCTTATTTGAGTTATTGTGCATATAGACACACAGACAGACAGCCGGAGAGACATTTTTATGTCCACCATATAATCTTAGAAAGTACCATTCTGGCACTTAATAATATGCATATGCACTATGCACTATGCACTATGAAATAAAAGAAAATGCCATTAACACTATTTCTTAAAATCTATCCCTTAGATAGTGTTTCTCAAACAGTAGGTTGCAGGCAGTTCATTAGTTTTCTTCTGATATGTAATTTTGATTCTTATTTTTTTTTGAAAATTAGTAATAAAGGAAATGGTTTAAAACCTGGTGCCATATCTCAAGTGTTCTGCTCTATGTATAGACCTACAGTAATTTTCAAATGGGAAGCGTTTTCCTTCACCGCCAATCACGTGTACGAGCTAAAAGAGTACCGCTATCAGGAAGGGTCTTCCTTCCGTCTCGCCGTCTCTGATTGGACCGCGTATCTAAGCAAGAGGAAGAACAAAACGCTTCCAATTTGAAAAATACTTTAGGCCTACATGTTAACCATACAATCCATTTTCTCACATTTTATGATTCTAAAATATAATCTGTTTCAGTGAATTTATGCTGATAGAAAGGTCACCAGATTTAACTCGAGATGTCGTATCTCAGTGGTTCAGACATATGGCAACACCTGAATGGTGGGACAGCTTCAATGTCACTGATATTTTGACATTCTACCTAACCTCAAATGCTGTAAAAAATGTAAGTCACTACTACTAACCAATTTTTAGAGAGTCATAGGAACATGTGAGGGATTCATTGTTCATACTGCAATAAGTCGTATCTAAAAAATTGCCATTTTAATTGTAGTGCTTTTGTGATCAAAATGATCAGACCTACCTTCTTCTAATTTTAATTTTAGTGCTTTTGTGATCATAATGAACAGATAGGCCTATACCTTCTTACAAGAAGGTAGGTCTGATCATTTTGATCTAGTGATGAGCGAGACCAGTCTTGGTCTTGCAGTCTTGGTCTTGGTCTTGCAGAAAATGCAAGACCGAGACCAAGACCAAGACCGCATCAGCGTTAGCAAGACCAAGACCAAGACTGACCATGCAAGACAGAGACCAAGACCAAGACCAACCCTGCAAGACTCTGGCAAGAACAAGACTTAACTGCAAGACTCTTGCAGTCTTGCTATTTGAATAAGTTTTATAAAGCCCCATTGTGTATGCAGCGAGCCAGCGACCGCTACTCAAAGGTGCCGCAGTGTCGCTAGCCGGGGTAGTCCCAAGGCTGGTAGGCCTATAATGTAGAGGTTGCCTCATCGTGCGGGAACCAATGAGAGCAGACCCGGTGCGTGACGCTGTCCGTATCCAAAAACGAGCGCACCATTCAAATAATACATATGAAATCCGATTACTACTTTTCTCACCACTACGTTAAAACAAATTACTGCAATGAAAACTTACAATTAATCTGACGGATTTCCCTGAATGGCAATCCATACAGCTAGTTCCTTGTAGAAAATGCCTGGTCTACAAATATTTGCTTGCATGAAGAATAATTATAATTATTTATGACCCAATTAATTGAAGCCCCGAAACTTGAAAGTAATTTATGGGAGGTAGCGGAAAACTTGTAAGTGCAGAAATGATCTTTTCACAATGTGTTATAAATTAGAACTAGGGTATATGAAAAGAGAAATATTATTTATTGCAGCCGATGGGTTTGGGTTTCGAATGGACATTGTGTGATTTTCTATAGATTGCACAATTTCTAAAGCATCTGCTTCAATGCCGTTATGTTTTGTTACTTTAATATACAGTTTTTAATAGGTTAGATAGAACCTCTCTCCTGTGCGGAAACATTTAAACATTTAATACACATCCTGTTAATATTACTTCTTGTCTCCACAGCCGTTCAATTTGAAACTTTACAATATAATATTCATAATTTTACACTCTCAAATAGTGTATAGCATCTCGTGGATTTTGGGTTTAAAGTTCTGCAATAGGATAACAGAGAATATTTAAATTTACACTCAAAGTTTACTGTTATAGCTTATATCACCATGGACGTTTCGACTAACAGCGTGACATCACATTACTGTTTACTGCAACTAAAAGCAATTAGCTTTCGTTACTTTCGCAAGCAATAACACACATGTAATCGGTGTAACTTTAAATCATGTAAGATGCGTAAAAGAAGACTGCAAGACTCTTGCAACAAGACCAAGACCGAGTATGCAAGACCGAGACCAAGACTAAGACCACTGATGCAAGACTGAGACCAAGACCAAGACCAGGGTTACCTATGCAAGACCAAGACCAAGACCAAGACCGCCTTGGTCTTGGTCTTGGTCTTGCATTTGCTCATCACTATTTTGATCACAAAAGCACTACAATTAAAATGGCAACATTTTTACATACGACGTATTGCAGTATCAACGACGATTATGTAATATTTAATTGCAGGCTTATCTCTCTCTCTCTCTCTCTCTCTCTCTCTACATATCATCCCCTCCCTTAATTCTCTTTATCCAACCCATCTCCCCCTCTCCATCCCTCCCTTTCTCATGCTATCTATCCCAATAGCAAAAATCCTGGACACTTAAAAATAAGTGAAATAAGAAGAGTAAAAATATTGTAATTTTAGATATTACATCTTAATGTAATGAGCTTCATCAATATTATGATGAGGGCCTGGAAGTTTATGAAAAGTCTGATTTTTAATAATGCACTATATTACATGCTAGTTTTAAATGTATAGGCCTACAAGATATGAAAGAAATAACAGAAAATTGATGGTTTCATTTTGCATATTTTACTAGTTTTGTGATAATGCATCATATTTACTTGATATTAAAATAATGATATTTTATTAGTTACTTTTTTTAACAGCATATTTCTGACATGCAAGGGTTAGAAGTTTAATAGTGGCAACGCATCTATAAACTCAAGGTGAATTACGAAAAGTTCAATGATTTATGTATAGCGTAGAGCTTTATCACTGGTACTCACTACTAAATTGCGGTATTGCGAATGGACAAAACTCAAGAAAAGTTCAAATCACTTTTGTTGGATGTTGGTTGGATATCCAGCATACTTCAGAGCAAATAGGAGCCTTCTATCACTATGCTGGCTCTATCAACCGGTATGAAATGAATTTTGGATCTAATAGAAAGTCAATGATTAAAAATAATTCAATTCCTTAAAATTATTCTTGATTCACAATAATTCTAAACTGAAAAGGAGAAATATGGGTCAAAGCGTGTCACTTTTTCTTCACTTCCTTCCGGCAGAGGTTCAGTCATGCACTAAACTCAATCATTCATCATAATGAGTAACAATTCTTAACCAATCTTGAAACAGTCCATTATGTCATTGCATATTATGCATAACTGAAGTAGTTAATTTACAGTAGATATGCTAATTTATAATGAGTCTGACCTGTCATTCTATTGCCATAATATCCCCATAATTGTTATTATCTACAGAGTGGACCAAAAGTCGCGATCGGATATTTTGTATGTTAGTTTATGCAATAATAAAATGCCACAATTGACGTAAAAACTTTATTTATTGAAGTAGCAAGTATTAAGGGATGGAAATATGGTAAAATAAAGTTCCCTGGGCCTGTCAGCAGCATTGTTAAACGTCCCAAGTTTCGGTATGTGCACCATCGTTTTCCGCGCACAGATGAATGCGCCGCCATGTCCTTCTGCTCTCCCGCCTCAGCATTTCAGGAGTTATCTTTCTGAAGATACGGATGATCTCTCTCTTCAGATGTTCAACAGAATCTATCCGAATCATTCCAAGATTTTATTTTAAGTAGGACCACAGCCAGTTGTCGCACAACGAAGTTCTTGGGATCTGCATTTCTGCCGATCGCTTCCTTGATTTCATCGGTGAACCCTCCAATTATTCACTCAGACGATTAATGACATCATCGCCCCAATCTTTTTAGGTTTTCCGCTGCGTTTTGGATCCAATACAGAGCCTGTTGAGAAAGTATTCTTTTCCAGTTTTCGCAGTTTGGCTTCAGTGGGAGCTGCTTTATTGAAACGAAGAAAGAAGTTCTCTCTGATTTCTTCGTACGTTTCGCCAGTTTGTTCTTTTTCATGAACCTACACACTAACAATGAGGCGTTCCTCAATCGTATACCTTATTTGCTTTTATCCGCCATTGCTTACAGCACAAACATAACACAGCGTTTCACATCGACAACAATCGAATAATAAACCCGCGCGCAAGAAAAATCTGGCTTATCACTAAAACATAACAATGTCCTTGGTCCATCGGAAAATTGACAAACTAATGCTACAAAAAGTACATGAAAGGGGTAAATATTCCTCTCGGCCTAGGAATAATTTTTAATTAGTTTTCGGTTTCGGAAAATGAGTTATTTCAATATAAACATTATCCGATCGCGACTTTTGGTCCACTCTGTACTGTAGTCTGTAATTGAGGACCGTTTTGGCAAAGCTCAACATCTCCATTTTTTGCCAAATTAGTTTTTCAATAGTTTTAGGTGCTTTGAAATGAGATTTTTAAGATGGTGATAAAATAACATAAAATTAAACATAAACAATTCATTTTGAAGCCTCAATAAGCAAGGTTTCTATCTTTTATATGGTAATAAAATCTAAAGAAACCTTCTCCTGAACAATTTATGTTTTGGCACATGTTGAATTTTGTCAAAACAGTCCTCAATTAACAACAAAATAGAACAGAATAGGATAGAATAGAACTGAATATTCTCTTCAGACAAATTGAGGCGCCTAGAAGCCAAGGGAGATAAGTGCACTTTTTGTTAAATGGAGTTAAATACAAATCTGTATGGTTGAGAATGACATCTGTTTGGAGGACAAGGGAGATTTGCTACACAACTACTAGGTGCTGATATCTACTGGTGGAAATAAGTACCACATCAAGACTTAGCATGTTTGTTTGGTGGCCAAGGGAGATAACTGCTTTATTTTCTCAAAAGTGTAAAAAGTGCACTTACCTCCCTTGGCTTCTAGGCGCCTCAATTAGAAATGATGTAAATGTAACAATCTAAAAAATAAATATATTTAGGACTGTACTATGTTACTATGGTATTGGAGCATGCAGATGAATTCTAAAAAAAATACTCTCTTGGATCCTTTCATCTGTAGGCTATATAATGAATTATTAATTAAAAACACACGTCCTGGTAAGGTGAATTTTACAATTCTTTATATTTCATAACCATTTAATATGATATTGACAAATTACCAAATGTTTTTTTCATTTGAACTGGAATTCCATAATGGACCTTTAGATTTTATTCCCTCTTTGATGAATGTTCTATTATTGGCTGCTGTGTAAAGTATATCGATGATTGTGTTGTTTAAAATAATGCCCAAAAAAGTCTGAGGTTAAACAAAGCCAGAGATTTTTTTGGAGTACATTTTTTAATGTTCAAATCACATGTGACAGAATCCATCACACTGCCTGTGAAACGCTACTTACCAGCTGCTGTGTTCACACAGTGAATTCTATCAACAAGTAACAAGGCTATTGTCATTTCACTTTCAATTTCTTTTATGCAATGGTTATATATTTTTAATTGGCTAGAGAAAGCAGCAAATTCTCTTCTATTTTCTTGACCCAAGTAAAACGGGGAGATGTCATAAATTTGACAAATTGCATTTAAAATGGGATTATGAAAGATATGATGTGTATGGTGTGACAAGTTAAATAACAAGTATGTGAATATTTGGGCTGCGCATCAACCACATCTTTGGCTCTACTTCCACTCCCCTCGTATGTGCTGTGGCCTAGTGATGGGATAGCTAAGTGGGGAAAAGAGGGTTCTGCTCCAACCTCCCTTCCGATTGTGCTTCTGCGCAACTTGTTTCTTAACTCGTCTCACTGTAGGCCTTCTAATTCTTAAGGTTTAAAGTTCCCACGACTCTTCTGTGTGTTTCACAAGAAACAATAGATTAGAGTAGATTAGATTTATTTGCCACAAACATTGTACAATGTATTAGCAATAATTACAATAAACACAAGTGAATACACAAGTAATTTACACATTAGAATGGGACAAAAAATTGGTATAACGAAAATGCTTATCAATCCAATCAACAGGTATTTCATACGGGGACTCTTCTATAACATCCACGTGCGCATTCCACTTACAACGGAAGTGTTTGTTATGACACGGACAATTGAGAGTTTTATTCTCTTCTTGTAAACAGTCACCTGAAGAAGGTCTTATGGTTTGACCGAAACGTTGTGTGTTTTTGTTGGAATGACAAATAAATATCCACTGTAAACAATTTTTATTTAATTTTATCTAAATAATTTACACATTTATCATATCACCAGGTAATATCATTGAATTCCTTGACAATGTAAAGGTTGTTTGACATCAGGTTAGATTTAATTGTCCTTTTAAAAGGAACATAAGATAACTCCTTAATGTTGTTCGGCAATGAATTAAATAGTTTAAGGGCAACATATTCAAAACATTTCTGGGTGGTGCTGTATTTACATTTATTTATATACATGGATATAGGCCTACAATATACCTAAGGGAAGCCTTGAATCGAAGATAATCAGCATTTGTTGATTTATTAGAAAACTTGTTTGTAGAATAGAAGTGGATTTGAAAGTTACTGTATTTATCTGCAGAGCCTTTGCTTGTCGGAAGCAAGGTGCCCTCAGAGTGAAATTACCTAGTCTAAATTTTAACTGTGTCCAGCTTCTATAAATCCAGTCAATAGTGTGTTCTTCCTCTGTTCATGCAAGGAATTCATTCCGGTACTTTGAAGACCCTATATTAAACAAATTCCTTCCATCCACATACAAAATACAGTGATACCTCGAGATACGAGTTTAATTTGTTCCGTAACCTTGCTCGTATGTCAATTTGCTCGTATCTCAAAGCAATTTTCCCCATTGAAATTAATTGAAATGCCATTAATCCGTTCCAGCCCCAAAAATGCTACTCCCAATTGTTTTTGTTACGTGTTTTTGAATAAGAAAAATGTATTTATAAATGACAAATATTGTATAAAAACATAATAAAAGAGAATGTAAAGCCAAAAAAAACTGGTTTTATAAACTGTACATACATATTTGTTACACTTTCTTCGGACCCATGGTTATAAAAAGAAATGTGATAAAGCATGTAAATGACAAAAAGCGCAAAGCCCTAGAAAAACTTAGCAAAGATGCTTCGACAGCGCACTGGGGGAATATGTGGGATAATGCGCGAGACGCACGAGGCGCAGGCACGGTAAACTGGTGGGCCGTGTGCAGCGTCACAGCTGGCAGTTCCTCGTATCTCAAATGTCGCTCGTATTTCAAAACAAAACTTCGCTCGCTCGACAGCTCGTATCTCAAATAACTCGTATGTTAGGGCACTCGTATTTCGAGGTACCACTGTATTCTGGTATAAGAATTGTAAAAATTTTCTTTGTTTCATTCTAAATATAGGCATATATAATATTATAGGTACTAAATGATTGGTTAGTTCAAACTGTTGTAATATTTTGTCAGTGCTTGTAAATAAATATTTTTAATGAAATCTCCTTACAGTTAGGGTTGACTATGCTGTGGTACCAGGTACAAAAAGATAATCTCTACAAGGCCTATAGTTCAGACTTCAGTCACGTCAACAAATGGAATCAACCTGAAATGCAACTTGGTGAGCACTCATGATTTATTGAAAAAACCTTGTATTTTTAATTGATTCAAAAAAAAAAGAAAGAGGTTCTTAATTCAGTCGACATTTTGGAGGTAAAAAGTTTTGTATTTGTTTAAAAAAAATGTATAAAAAATATTTTGCTGTAAATTTTTACTAAAAATTCAAAACATGATTACTCCAAAACTATTTAAGATACAAACACCAATTTTTCACTGCTTTGTAGACTAAAGAATTCCTTAGTGGCTGTCATTTTGTTTTTTTTATTACTTAAGAGTTCAAATTGTTATAATGATTAATGTAAATTGTAATTATTTTTTTTAATCACATCATTATAAACAAAATTCTATAACACAACAGAATATTCGTATATCAGAAATTACTCAATGTCAAGCACTAGAGAAGATTTCAGCTTCAAAATGACACCAAAATTATCTTGATATGTTAATTTGTTGAAGAATTATGATGTTTGAAAAATTGAATACCTTGCGATTTACTACTTATGGGAAATTGAAGTTGAAAGTTGCGATTTGCTAAAAACCTCCTGTATCATACCTTTAGAAAAAAGGCTGCAACTCAGGAACTAACAATCAGCAATTAAAAATTGATACATGAAATTAAAGAGAAAAGAATTATCTATCCATCTAATCTATTTTAAAAAGAATGCCATTTTTCAGATTTCAGGTGTGTACAACTATCTTATTTTGTGTTCATAAAATTCCTCCAGACTTGCATAGATTTCAATTATTTTTCCAGATTATTCACTGAAGATCTCATGTCATTCTTTTTCTGAAAGTCAATAGCTTTTTAATAATTCTGAAATAAGCTGTTTTCATAAGATTGAAACTAACCCACCATACATAGCCTACATTCAGCAGTTTGTATCCTTAGCTGCTGAATGGATTTGTTAAGAGCTATTCTGCTTTTCTCAGTCTTTGCAGTAAAACTTTGGGAATTTCTGCTGTAGTGAACACCGCTTAATGTAATCGCGGTTAATGTTATCAATCGGGTAATATTAACACTTTTATGAAGTCCCGCCATACGGATTAATACTGATACATTGAAAAAATCATGTTTATTGTGATCAAAGATTCGGTTTATGTTATTACATTTTCCTTTTTGTAACTTCATTTCCAAGTATTGTACGTCATTCAAAATTTGATTTTTAAGGGTTTTGTTTCTAATTCAACTGTACTGTGTTGTACTGGAGGTAGCAATTCTGTTCCCAGCTCACAGGATGACCAGTTTGAGGGGGTGGCATTACTTAACTTTTTCTTTTAAGCAATAAAACATGTTTCACCCCACAGTTAAGCTGCAGTTTTTGATTTATGAAGATAACAGTGTTATCATGCAGTGATGGCTAGTGTAAAATGAAAAGACTTGAACAGACAGGCGTTAGATGCTTTGCTATGCAGTGTTCACCATAGATCAGTATAGACTTCCAAAAATACTCGTAACTTGTAACTGAATATGGAGTATTGATTAATGGACTCTTAAAGGAAAGTAAACAAAAATTAAAAACTTTGTTACTGGTTGAAAAAATAGCTGCTTGCAGTCTATTACTGTATTAGCCTATGAGTGGTTCAATGATTCATAGTTATGTATTATTTTATGAATAATATTTTAAATTCTGTTTTGTAGTGTAGTATCTTATATATAAATAAATAACCTTTATTTAATTCCTTCAGCTACTATTATCAATCAGTTAATATTACAAGATTAGCTGCATCCCAAACAGTGGCAGTTTCTCCTATATTGCTGCAGTGCTGCAGCACACAGCTTCTTTTCTGCTTGTCGTATAATGTTATTTTCAAATGCAATGCTATATATTTACTTTTATGTAGATTTTGAACTTGGCGCATCCACGTGAGCATTCTTTATTTTCTGTAGGCGAATCAGAGTCGGTAATATGAATATTACCTTTTCCGCCTCGTGATATGATTCTCTGAACAGCACCTCTCTCATAGGGCTGTGACGTCATTCCAAAGCTTGACTGTATCCAATGTTTTTCAAAAGTTGGTACCACTGATAAACTGTGTTGAGTCTATGAAATAATAATACCATTAATAGTCTAGTAGACTGCAGTCATTCATCTGAGTACGGAGGAAAACAAATACAATGTTTATTATAATCAGTGAAGGAAGTGGGAGAAAAACCAGAGGCAGTAAGCTATCCCAAGATTTTCTCTATCATACCTCAATTTGGGTAAAGCATTCCCCCTCCTTTGTGATATACAGGAAATTGTTCTATACGCTTGGTTACTATGAGCAACCAACCCTGCTTTATAGATGATCTCTAAGAAGGAGCCCAAAAGTCTCAAACATCTTGTACTGTTGATTGATAGACCTTTATTTATATCAATAAAGATATTTAAACAAAAATCAGGTGCATGGAACACCACACAACAGAAGTGAAACTTCTTTGTAAATGTTGAGAGTGAAATAGAGGAATACAAAATAATTATATTGAACAGAATAAGGATATCATCTTAAATAAAATAAAATAAGAAATTAACTTTTTTGCATTTTAAATCGAATACGTATAAAACAATAACACAGTTGTGATGAACTAATGTCCAAACTGTCACTGATCGTAGCCACTGTGTTTTTTTACATGAACGGGACACTTTGGTTAAGTTTCCGAGAATGTTAGTGATGTGTAAACAATGCTAACGCAATGAGTAGAGCCATCTATAATGGTGAAGGACTCACCACGCCACTAGCTCGAAGCAGTAATAGCCCTCCACTCAATGCCTGATACCTTTCCCCAGCACGCTCCCATGGCCCCACTCTTTCGATAACAACTCTAATGCTTGCTACTTACCCCCCCTACATTCATGATGATTTTGTTCGTAACTCTAGAGCGTAATGCAACTTTGGGTTAGCTCTTGATTATTTACTCCTAGTGCACCTAAAGAAGTTTCACTTTAAAAGTATTCAAGTCCTATTGTATTTAAAAGTTAACATTTTTTAGTTACTGAGAAATATTTTAAAAAGTCACATCTAGCGGTATAATCATTAAGATGGCAACAAAGGCCATAACAAGTTAATGGTCACAGCCTTCTATACTGACAAAGGGTACCGGTGAAAGCATACCAGTGGATGAATGATCGTAATTATATCACAACCCAAACAGATAATAGGGCCTACTCTTTGCTACAATGTTAACAATTTTTTCACATCCACTAATTCTCAGTGATGGCATGCTATTTGACAATTGAAACCAGTGCCGGTATACCATTGAGTCAATGATTTTAATGATGCAATGTCAGTTTATGTAATAGACTTTATTACCGGTACTGATTAATTAAAGTGCCATATCATTCATATAATTTTTAAAAAGTAAATTTTTTTGCATAAACAAAAATTAATCTGCATAAATTACACTGCATGTTGTGAACCTGCTTCAGGTTAAAAGGAGATGCAGAGGAATTCTACATATAAAGTGAAGTGTATTTTTGAAATGCTGTTGTTTGTCAATTATTTGAAACTTTAGTTAAACACAATTATACTTAATGAGTGCATCTCTTTCTTGTTTTAAGGTGGATGGTTTTTGGAGATGCTAAATGAATCTTTGTCACAAGAGACATTACATACAGCACTTGGAAATTTTATCAGTAACCAGTAAGTAAGAAAGTAAAACCCAAAATGCAAAATAACCTTAATAAAAGTTCTGAGATGAATCTAGTTTGCCCCTATCCACTCCCAAAATCAGTATGATACTACAGTAAGCTCCTGTATTCTGTGGAGCATGTCTGGTAGGTCACTACAGTAGACTTTAAAAATTGCAACCTTCCATGCAATATAATATAATTATTTTTACAATTAGATCTATTTTTTTGCAGCTTGTATAGTACTTACAATGAAAGTAACCTGTGGGAAGAAATCACCAGGCAAGGACACGAAGACGGAACTCTGCCAGAGTCACTGACAGTTGAAATGTTAGCCAATTCTTGGCTGAAAAACAACAACAACAGATTCCCTGTCCTCAATGTCGTAAGGGATTATGAAACTGACACAGCTTTTCTGCTGCAGGTAAAATTTGCAATAAAAATAATAAGATAATAACATACAGTCAGAATAAAGTAGAGGAAATTAAACAGTCAGGAAATAGAGACATCTTTATGGTCCTTAACACATCAACAGGAGAATAAATTAGAACAGGGAAAACAAATTACACCAAAACTTTATTTATCCATCTCTTTGTTAACTGATCTGTGGATATCAATCTCAAATTTTGTAATTTGTATAGTAAAATTATTTATGTCTATGCGACCTGTCGGTGGTGTAGAGGTAGCATCGCTACCTCTGGATCTGAAGGTTGTGGGTTCAACGTGGCTGCGGTGAATGGCTTTAAGCTGAGAGTTCTGTGTTGTAGAATTACGGAACCAAGCATAAAATACAGCCTCTGGACCAAATTCCTCGACCCTTTCACAGAAGACCTTAGTAGGAGGTGTGTCCATAATGTAAGTTTCCCTGGGGCCCTTTACAGAAACAAAACAAAATTTCTTGGAAATATTGATTACAACAGATACAGCAAGTATTCAGCTATTTTTGAACATATTCACCACTGGAATTGAAACATTTGTCTTACGGTTGCACTAACTTTTGAATACCTGTGTTATAGAAGTGTACCACCTGGGATTTGAACCACCGTGTGACAACCACCTTCGCCGCTCTGTCATTCTTTGTCATTTCGTGAGGTGTAGGAAAAGATGGAAATCCTGGGAATGAATTCTGGGCTGTAATGTGGATGTTTAAACGCCTCCTAGCAAGTCTCCTACAGAAGTTTGGCTGAGGGTGTTTAAACATTCAACCTAAAGCTCAGACCTCACTCCCAGTGATTTCCATCTTTTCCTACACCTCACAAAATGACCAAGAATCAGAGAGTGACAGAGAGGGGAAGATGGTTGTCACACGGTGGTTCAAATCCCAGGTGGCACACCTCTACAACACAGGTATTCAAAAGTTGGTGCCATGGTAAGACAAATGTTTCAATTCCGGTGGCAAATATGCTGAAAAATAAATAAATTTTGTTTTGTTTCTGTAAATGGCCGCAGGGAAGCTTACTTTATGGATGCACCTCGTATCCTTTAGGGCTTTGTAAAGGCAATGGGCTTACCACTTGGCCTTCTGTCCTCTCTAGGAAAACAAGCATAGCTAAATTTGTGAACCCATTCTGAGGGTCATCCAACTAGGAATATGGGGAAAGTTAGGGGGATGTATTGGGGGACGGGATTAAAGTCAGTGGTAATTCTGGGGTGAATACACTCTTGGCCACTTCAATTTAAACACATTTCTTTGTTTCAGGGGAGAGTTATGTAATGGTTGTGTGGTTTCTAATTTTCTGCGAATATTAAAGTGGAAGAATAAAATGTTAGGTGTGCAGTTTTTACTTTATAGTTAGAAAATAATAGCGTAACTTTTGTGTGTAGTGTAAGGTTAGGTCTGATGAAATTTACCATTTTTTTTACAATTAGTATAATTATGTAATATATCTGAATAATTTTTGTGTGTTGGTGTTCACACCCCAAGCAAAGTGTGTATGTGTGTGTGATAATGTCACTTCCTACAAGGACCGGCATATTACACTGAAGTAAAAAAAATTAAAAGAATTAAGAAAATTGAGAACGAAAACTTTAAAAATTGACACAAATAGCTATAAAAGAAATAACCTAAGAGGACTGTGAGGGTTATTACTAGGCACATACCCAAAATTCAAGATGGTAGGCAAAATGATTCTCACAATGGGTTAGAGTTATGTTATCATTGGAGTATATTCAATTTGGGCCTAAAGTGGAATAAAAATTAGTAGGTCCAACTGCAAAATACGAGGGTGGATTGAAAAGTGACGCACAATAATTTTTATTTACAAAAAGTTTAATAGGTACAATTAAAAACAAATACACACATGAAGGGACATTTTTTGTCTATTTTTCTATATAGTCGCAAAGTTTCTCAACACATTTCTCCCATCGTGATACAAGTTTCAAAATACCTTGTTCATAGAAGTCCTTTCGGTTGGAGTATAGCCATCTGCGGACTGCTGTTTTCACTTCTGCATCTGACGCAAAGCGTTTACCAGCCAGGAATTTCTTCATGGGACCAAACAAACGAAAGTCCGATGGTGTCAGGTCTGAATTATATGGAGGATGCTGGAGCACCTCCCAACTAAATTTGTTGGTTTTCTTACAAACAGTTGCAGCAACATGGGGGCGAGCATTGTTGTGAAGAAGTTTGACACTATCGGCATGAACGTTACAGAGTTTGTTCTGTGTCAGAGGTAGAAGTGAAAACAGCAGTCCACAGATGGCTATACTCCAATCGAACGGACTTCTATGAACAGGGTATTTTGAAACTGGTATGATGGGAGAAATGTATTGAGAAACTTAGCGACTATATAGAAAAATAGACAAAAGATGTCCCTTCATGTGTGCATTTGTTTGTAATTGTAACTATTAACCTTTTTGTAAAAAAAATTATTGTGCGTTACTTTCCGATCCATCCTCATATTTCCAATTTTTTAGTAGACTTCAAAACTTCGTTTTGCTATGGTACGGTAATGGTTAAGTAAGTAAAATTCTAAAAGCATTAATGTATTTTTATATTTATATGTCTGATAATATGAAAATCAAAGTGCACGATCAGTGAAGTTATTTACTGTAGTTAAACTATGCATAAAAAGCAGTCTCTTGGCATAGCCCAAGAAAGTTCTGTATCTAAAACACTGAACAATGATTTACACAATTCAGAAAGAGAAGTTATAAAAATAATGTTGTTGTCTTTGCTTTCAGTACATGTTTTTTATGGATCCAAGTTATAATATAACGAAAAAACAAGCGGAGCAGGTATGGTGCATTCCTATCACGTATCTAACTCCTTGCAGACTTATGACCAGTGCTGTGCGCCCAGAAGCCTGGATGAACGAGTCAGATATGATACTCAGTAATCTTCCTGATGCCAACTCTTTTATCATTGTCAATCCTACCGATGCAGGTAATTGAACTTTCTTGCTACATTATAAAAATAAAATAAAAACAACTGTAGTAACATGGAGCCAGAAGAGCAAAGTTATCAGATGTGAAACAAACAAACATTAATATTTATGGGATTTGTTTAGTTTGTTTCTGCATTAGTTATTTATTATAGTGTAATGGGCTATATTCGTAACAAAATTCACATTGGTAAACAGAAACCTCCACTTGGAGGCCCTTCACCCCAACATGGGGGGAGGGGGGAGAGAGATAGAGATAGAGATGGAGAGATAGAGATATATAGAGATATAGAGAGATAGAGAGATAGAGAGATATATATAGAGAGATAGAGATAGATATAGAGAGAGATAGAGAGATATAGAGAGAAATAGAGAGATATAGAGAGATATAGAGAGAGATAGATATAGAGAGATAGAGATAGATTGATATAGAGAGAGATAGAGAGAAATAGAGAGAGATAGAGATATAGAGAAAGATAGAGAGATATAGAGATAGAGATATATAGAGAGAGACATAGAGAGATATATATAGAGAGATATATAGAGAGAGATGTAGGGAGAGATATAGAGAGAGATATAGAGATACAGATAGATATAGAGAGAGATAGAGAGAGATATAGAGAGAGATAGATATAGAGAGAGATAGAGAGTGATAGAGAGGTAGAGAAATATAGAGAGAGATAGAGATATAGAGAGTTAGAGAGAGATAGAGAGATATAGAGAGATATAGAGAGAGATATAGAGAGATATTGAGAGATAGAGAGATATAGAGAGAGAGATAGAGAGAGATGGAGAGAGATAGAGAGGGAGACAGAGAGAAAGTGATAGAGAGAGATAGAGAGAGAAAGATAGAGAGAGAGATAGAGAGAGAAATAGAGAGAGAAATAGAGAGAGATAGAGAGAGATAGAGAGAGAGATATAGAGATATATATAGAGAGAGATAGAGAGATATAGAGATATAGATAGAAATAGAGAGAGAGAGTTAGAGAGAGAGATGGAGAGAGAGATAGAGAGAGAGAATGGGCTATATTAACTAAATAGAGTGGAACATTTACCACTAGTTAACTTCTCTAGAGTACACGGTTCTTAAAATTGTAAATACTAGATTTTCTTTCTTAAAATTGAAAAGGCTCACAGAGCCCTCTGATGGGCCTTAATGCAGATATGCTAATGAAAATAGGTTTCCTGGATTCAGGTGACCTCAAAACATATATTTATGTTGAAAACTTGACATCAAATTTATGAGTCAAATTTAATAGGCCTACCTCCTCCACCTCCCTACCTATGGTATGGGCACAGGGAGTATTATCTGGTTTTTAGTATTTTAGGTCTTTTTATATCTATTGGAAATTGTTCATCATCACAGCTATCATTATTGAAAGCACCTAAATAATTTCTTATCTCTATTTTACTCAGTACTAGCAGGTGCCCAGAGCTTCGCCCATGATAATTAATTCAAAGATTAAAAATTAAGAGGAAAATAATTAAAACATCATTTATTAACAACTTGCACGTGAAACGTTCATTGGCTTAAACTAAACGATTAATAATAAATTAATGAAACAGCTAAAAATCTGGCTTTGAAGTGATTTCCTCGATTAGAAAGCACAGAATGGGAAAAACAACTTCAGATTCAAGTTCCCTGTCCCAGAAAACCCTTCTATAGTAAGTTCCGTCCAAATCAATCAATGTTTGCCCATTTAGGCCTACATTCAATATCCCTATTCTGTCTATGTTGAAAATGTCAGATGTCTGCAGGCCATGACATTATAAACACATGAACCGTCCAGGGTGAGCTCACAGAATCAAAACGATCGATAGTTCCATGTGATATATTGAAATAGTCACAATGTTTTTTTCCATGACTAGCAGGTACCTACAGCTTTGCCCATGAAAATTAATTAAAAAACTTAGAGCAAAATAATTTTAAAATTTTTTAAACAAATAATCAGTGGTGATTTCTCCTATTGTGCTGCAGTGCTGCAGCACACAGCTTCTTTTCTGTTCGTTGTATAATGTTATTTTCAAACGCAATACTATATTTACACTTATGTAGATTTTGAACTTGGCGCATCCACGCGAGATTTCCTTAGCTGGAATGTTGAAGAATCAGAGTCGGTAATGTGAAAATTACCTTTTCTGCCTCGCGATATGATTCTCTAAACAGCACCATTCTCGTAGGGCTGTGACGTCATGCCAAAGCTTGACTGTATTGGCGTATATACCAGTTGTAACCTGCAGAATGTGCTGGAGGGGGTGCCCGAGCATGAGATTCTGAGGCGTTACGAACTACTTCACGTCTCACCAACGGGCACGCTGTTAGTTATGTCACGAGATCGTTTAATGTCTGATGGTAGCGTGAGAGATCAGTCAAGTAAGCAATGCTTTTCATCTTCACCGCCAAATTTGAATGTGTTATATTCAGAAACACGGATTCCACAACCCCGATTAAGTATTCTGTCGCACTGGGAAAACTAATGCGACTTCCTCCACCTCGATCATTAAAAAGACTATTTTCTCGTCTCTTATTCCAATTCAGGTAACACTCACGCGATTTTCGCTGCCTAATTTTTTTTGCTGTGTTTTCTCTCACACAACTCACACAACGTTCTGCACCTTAAGCTCCCACCTTAATCGATCTCTGGGAACTCTCATGCGATTTTCTCTGCCCTAATTATTCTTTTTGCTAATTTCTCTTGTCGTAATCTATCTCTCTGAAAACTCTCGTGAAATAGTTCATCTACTGTAGTGACAATGTACGAGACATTTTTGCGTTCAGAAAAAAAAAAAACTTAATGACATTAAGTGCGGGAAGTTATATTTAGGATTTAAGTGATGCTTGTGTTTAAGAAAACCCATAGGAAGAATATTAATGGACTAGGCAAGGAATTGTGATATAAGGCAAGGGTGTAGAGTACAAGGCATTGGTGACTGGTTATAAAGAAGAAAATCAGAGAGGAACGAACATGTAGAAAGAATGAATTAAGAAAGATTGGTTTAATAATAATAATGTTATACACTATTTCACGAGAGTTTCGGAAAGATAGATTACGACGAGAGAAATTAGCAAAAAAGAATTAGGGTAGAGAAAATCGTGTGAGAGCTCCCAGAGGTGGATTAAGAGATGAGCAGTTTAGATAGGCCTACTAATAATTTTAAAAATATTTTAATTTTGCTGTATGAAATGGTATTTGCAGCACAACCTCGTTTTGAGCCATAAGCCGCTACTGCAAATAATAATAAAGAAACCGTTAAAAATCCGGTTTTGGAGTGCATTCCACCATTAGATGAAAAAAACGACCTCAGATTCCTGGCCCAGATACCCCTTCATAGTGAGTCCATCCAAGTGAATCAATGTTTGCCAACAGGCCTACATTCATTATCACTTTTCCATCAATGTTGAAAATTTCAGATGTCTGCATGCCTTGACATCGTAAACAAACGAATGAACCAGGGTGAGCTCACAGAATTTTTTTTTTGTAAAAATTTAGCTGGCCATAGGCCAATTTTCCTGAATTATATATCATTAGAGTTTTGTTTTCCTTGTTTCCTTATTACATACAAACACTCATGCCTGAGGCAGGACTCGACCCTACAGCCTCCTTCACCATGGATCTAAGGCAGCACATCTTAACTACCATGGCCAAGGAGACCAGCAGAATCGATAATTCCATATGATATATTGAAAAAATCGAAATGCTTTTATTTCCAAGTTCTGATAAAAATTGGCAAAGCCACCTGCAATTGATTTGACAAATGAAATGTAAACTGATGTAAATGAAAACTGATACCACTTTGATAGCGCAAAAAAATCACGTTTTCTGCCAGTCTTTTACTCATAACTTGAGAACGAAAGCAAAAATTAAAAATCTGGCTTTGAGGTGCATTCAGCCACCCTTCAGTTCATCTATGTTTAAAATGTTACATCTCTGCAGGCAGTAGATTTTACTGGGAGTATTCGGCCACCCTTCAGTTCATCTATGTTTAAAATTTTAAATCTCTGCAGGCAGTAGATTTTGCTGGACAATCTGCACAGACAGACAAACAGATAACACTTCCTCTTACTATTATAGATGCGAAAAGTATAACCTCCGGTTAGAAGTTTACCAATACATTTTTCTACAGCAAAGATTAATGCCAGTTAAGAGATATTTCACCAGAGTTAACCCCTAACCAGATACTGCAAAATAGAACTGTCAGAAAAGCGGTTGTAAATATTTTACTGGGGGTGGTAATAATTGACCTAAAAGTATATTTACTCAATAAAAATACTAAGAATATTATAGGAGAAAAATTCCTCTGACATTGGGACTTGAACCCAGGACCTTTGGCTATTCGCGCGAATGCTCTACCAACTGAGCTAAGCTGGAGTTCAATTCACAGCACCAGATGGAACCTCTCTCCTATGACTGATTGCCCTAATGGTCTACCTCACAGACAGACAAGTTATGTCATAATGTAGTACTGTGAGGCACACTAATTAGTGATTTTTGTGACCGGGCTCCCACTGTTATTGTACAGTAACATTCAAGATAGACATGTAAGCTTTCATGAACCACAGATTATTGTCTCTGTTTGCCGTTACATGAGAATATTATAGGAGAAAAATTCCTCCGACACTGGGACTTGAACCCAGGACCTTTGGCTATTCGTGCCAATGCTCTACCAATTGAGCTAAGCCTTCCTCCTATGTTTGAATGCCCTTAGGGGGAAGGTTCCATCTGGTGCTGTGAATTGAACTCCAGCTTAGCTCAGTTGGTAGAGCATTGGTGCGAATAGCCTGGGTTCAAGTCCCAGTGTCGGAGGAATTTTTCTCCTATAATATTCTAACCTATTTTTGTGATGTTATATAACAATATGTTTTATCATTATGTAGGCCCTACTGCTGCTTCACACTCATATGTTATTATACACACATTGATACTCTTTATAGAATGTCCATCATCCTATATCAATGTAATTTGATCCACAGGATGTAAATAAATTGACAATTGAAATTGAAAGTAGGGAAGCTTGGTGGAAACAAGATGGCAGCACTCCGAAGCTTCCTAGTGACTTGAATTTCAGAATTGATGCTGGAAGATTAAACTTACACAATGATGCCATTTTAGGCTCATATATGAAGGAAACAGAATTGCACAAATCGATTAATGTGCTTAAAACAATATGTTGTTATGTAATTTAATTGTACAAATACAGATTTGAGCTGCCGCACCTAGTGGAGGCGTATCGAACTACAACAAACACACCTCTTTGCTCAACGAGCTAAGGTCTATTATACAAAATTGTACTGCGTTCTTCCCAATATAAGTTCTACGGTGGTATTAAGACATCTTCCAGTTAAGCTATCTGAAAGTTATGTATTGGGAGGAATTGTCAGCAGGTGATAATACAGGCCTTAAACCATATCACACTAAGTTTAATGAAGATTATGTACATTCATTTCCTTGCAGGCATGTTTCTTGTTAATTATGATGACCACAACTGGGATCTCCTTGCCCAGGCTTTGCTGTTCGACAAAGATAAGATTCCCAAAGAGTCTCGTAAAAAGCTACTCCAGGATGCACTTCTGTTGGCTGCTGGAGGGGAACTGGACTATGGCACAGCCCTCAACATCACGTTGTTCCTGATGAGCGAGACAGATTACACTGTATGGATCCCTTTCCTGAATCAGATAAATCATCTGCAAAGCATTTGCCACTTTACAACTGCGGAGGAGAAACTAAATGTAAGATTCATACTGCAAAGCACTTAGTTTTTATAATAATGTGTCATACATAACATCTAATTGAAACTACTAACTTTGTTATGTTTCATGTTGTCAAAATTACAATGGAAATACATAATCACTTTCCTTATGACAGTAGAATTTGGAAACGTTTTCCTTCTATGCTCACAATTCTCCCATCATCATAGCAAATATTCTTCCAGAAAAATTTTCTAATATGTGGTGTTTTGTTGCATACACTTCATTTCTAAGTACTGGTATTCCCATAAATAATAAAAAAATCTGTTGCGTGGAATGCCACACAACAGAAGTGAAACATATAATTATATCGAACGGAAGAAGGAAATTATCTGAATAAAAAATAAAATAAGAAATTCACTTTTTCTGCAATTTAAATTGAATACATATAAAACAATAACACAGTTGTGATGAACTAATGCCCAAACTGTCATTGATCATAGCCACTGTGTTTGTTTACATAAACAGGATACTTTGATTAAGTTTCCGAGAATGTTAGTAACATGTAAACGATGCTCACGCAACGAGTAGAGCTATCTATAATGGTGAAGGGTTCACCATGCCACTAGCTCAAAGCAGTAATAGCCCCCCCCCGCACTCAATGCCTGATACCTTTCCCCTGCACGCTCCCATGGCCCCACTCTTTCGATAACAACTCTATGCTTGCTACTTACGCCCACTACTTTCATGACGATTTTGTTCGTGATGCTAGAGCGTAACACAACTTTGGGTTAGCTCTCGATTTACTCCTAGTACGCCTAAAGATGTTTCACTTCAAAAATATTTTACAAATTAGCCTACCTTTTACTTGTAGATAGACAAAATAATGTATAAGTGCATAGATTACTGAATGAAATCTAGGTATGAAGCCATTGCTCTGTACGTTTTCTGCATGGTTCGCCCTTCTTTAATAACACTACTTTTGTGACAATTTTGTTCATAACGCTAGAGTGTAATGCAACTTTAGATTAGCTCTCGATTTACTCCTAGCATAACTAAAGAGGTTTCACTTCAAAAAATAAGAAAATACAGTCAAATCCCACAAAATTGGTACTAGATAACCTGACAGTTCATATTACTTGGCAACCATGATGGGAAAATACTTTTATTGTTTTTTTTTTGGCCCAAAATGATGTAAACTATTTTGCTGTAATTTACTGAGACATATAACTTTTGTTTCATAGAAAAGTAATTATATTCGTATTAACAAGTTTTATGATTTTTAACAATGTTTGTTAATTTTGGGACCAATAATCACATATTTAATTCTCGCAACAACAGTTGTAATTTTCAAGTCCTTATTCGGAAACTTGGTGCCCGTATGGTCCATATTAGGTGAAGTTTGTGAGACTCCATTATACTGTTAGAACACAAAACTTATTTGCCCCGAGTTAAAAGTGTAGCCTGCTTGGTTGGTAGAAGAAACAGTCTTGACTTTTGACTAACTGATTAATAAAGTCGGCCGCAGCAAGTAACAGATCAACAACTCAGACTACCTTTTCTAAGCCAAAGCTTTCTAATACTAAACTACATCCCTGAAAGGACTAGGCCTACCACCTGACCATTGGAACATCTAGTATAGGCAGATGTCAGGACTGGATGGCATGTGGTCAGCATGCTGACACCCATGGTTATTAATGGTGATTTCCATGACCAGAGCCACAACTTCTCAATCAAGTAGTCCCCCAGTTTGTAATACGAGACTGAGTGCACCCTGTACTAGACATCCCTACCTCAGAAAAATCCGAGGAATTACCAGGGATCAAACTCGGCCGATGGATATGCAGTCAATGACACTAACCATAAGACCATGCCAGCAATCACCAAAGCATTCAGCTGTGCAGATCAATATCCCTGTAGGAATTCTTCCTTTGACTGAATATCAGTGTAGGTATTTTGATGAAAACGCAGGCAATGATTCATTCATGACATTTTATAACATAAGGTGAAAAAAAGTAATGATTATTAACACTCCTAGAAGAAACTAGATAAAACTCAACCTCCTGCCACACATGTGAAAACATTTCTGGAGTCGCAAGTGCTATTGCTTCAGTAATTCGCATCCTAAATCTGTCACAGGTACATCAAGATACACTCAATCCTTGACATATCCCCAAAAAAAGGAAGTCTAGGGGGTCAAGCCTGGTAATCTTGCCAGCCATGGCGTAGGGCCAATTGGCTGATCAAGGAGAAAGGAAACCTTTCATCAAGAGAGGTGCATAAGATGTTGGCTAAAGAAACCCATCATTAACCATTTTGTCTTCGAGGAGACTACAGTTAATGCTACCACCTATTTGGACATGCTGGAGCAGTATACCTTTCCACAGTTACCACTAAAAACCATTTCCAAATTGGACAGAGCCTCTCTTCATTACTTCATCATCATTATGCACTTCTCTTGACAAAGGTTTCCTACCTTCTGGATCAGCCGAGATGGACTTATACTGTGGCCACCAAGATCGCCAGACTTGACCCTACTAGGCTCTTTTGTATGGGAATTTGTCAAGGACTGAGTTTATCATCATCACTTGTAGCCGACTTGGCAGATTTATTATGCCAAATCACTGACTCCAAAGATGCTCTCACGCATTTGGCAGGAGGTTGAGTTTCATCTAGATCAGAGTTTCCCAACCTTTTGAAGTTCACGGCACCCTTGGGAATAACATTAAACACTAGGGGCAACCTTCCTTGAATTAAAAAAAAATCAGTTTAATATGAAAATTTATTGAAATATTATATAATAAGTAACGTACACCATAACATAATATAGTAAACTTTACAACAGTCATTGAGTAAAAATACATCAATAGATTTGTTCGATAAATGATTAATGTGAAACTTGTGATTGATGCCTAGAGCACAGATAGCCTACGTGATATTGGGCCTTACAGTTGACAATGAAACACGCAAATCATCCTCAAGGTTATTCACTCTATTTCTTGCTTTGGATTTTATTGTCACCATAGCAGGGAAGGCTTGCTCGCATAGATAGGATGTTGAAAAGGGCAAAAGTGTGTTAATTGCTTTCTTCATTAGGTTAGCCTACTCCTTCTTTAGGCTTCAGTATAGGGTAATTTTTTTGTCTCAATATCTTGTGGCACCCTTTAGCCAATCACGCGGCACCCTTGGGTGCCGGGGCACACCGGTTGGGAACCACTGATCTAGATGTAACTCACACCAAAAGTGGCGCTCATGTTGAAATTAAATAGATGGTAAACAAAACTGGTTGAGTTTCTCTTTCCAAACTGAACACCACAACACGATAAATGTATTAGTTTCTGAGATGTAATTGATTCTTTTTCACTAGGTTTTCCCTGGACACAGTTTATACGGGTTAGTGTATATGTAACACGGAGCATCTCAATGGCATTACATTTAACAAAAACATTATTTGGCAGCTCTAACTGTAACAGTCCTTAATTGTGTATATGATGTATACTGAAGTAATTTTGTTTCCTTAATTACAGACATACATTAGGCAGCTTGTAAGTCCACTATTTGAATCTTCTAACTATCCTGATCACATGACTGCAGATTACGACTTCACTATGTTCTGGTACCAAGCACGAGACCTGCTGGAGAGTGTAGGTTATCAACCCTTTATTAATGAAGTCTACAATGAAATGAACAAGACAATTCAGATGACCTCTTACTATGACAACGATACACAGTAAGTATCCAGACAAGATCAGCAAAATTCACTACATGCCTACTGAATTGGATTTGATCATTTATATATTACTTCATTTCAGATTGGTTTTACTTTGTCCCAAAGACAATGAAACTGACAATTGGTCTAGATTTTCAGAGCAGATGCAAAGGTCTGCTCATTATGGCAATTATTTGGATCGAGGAATTTGCAAGTGTCCTGGATATGGTGACTTCATAGACAGGTAACTGAAATGTTGATTTCTTTACGTAATTCAATAGCTAATACTGATAGGTCTAGCCTATTTGATTGTGTAATATGTTTACATTCTCTCTCAATTTTCCTTTTAATGACTGAAGGGAAAACCATCTAAGGGAAGAAATAACCTTAAAGCAACTAATGTTTTGAAGTTGATTTATTCCCTGACTTAAAAAGCCTTTCAATATGAAACCAAAATATCTTCATAAGTGCATTAATCCTCCAACTTTCAAACAAGAGTTTATCTATAAGTAAGGTAAGCTATAGTGCTCTTCAGCCAAAAACGAGCGTCAAGGTCGCTGGCTGTCTTCAACCCCCTGACCCCCAACTCTAAATATTTAACACTACATTGCCAATCCGGAGAACAGGTGCACCCTTCCAAGTTCAACACCCTCACGTTTCAATACAAGAAAACTGGTTCGCTCCCCCGCCTCCAACCCTCCGAAAAGAGGGATTTAGCCTAAAGGAGCTACTGTACATCTTGAAACTATCAGTCTCTTTTCAGAAATCTTAGTGGTTGCAGGTTGTTCTGTGAGAAGCGAATTTTCAACGATATCGTTACTTTTTTGTTTTGTTTCATTGATATATGTTTTCATGTTTATTGTTTATTGTTTTATTAATCATATATAATTTTTATGCTTTGTTAGTTTTTCTATAATTTTTATTCGTACATTTATAAACGTGATGCCGGGAAGTATTGAACGTTCTCCTAATCAGGGCCGGATTTAAGAGTATGCCGTTTTTAGGCTAAGGTTCATTTGCCGCCCCCTTTGCTTAATACATTTGTTTTATACAACAAAAGGATAGAGTCCATTGGTGTTTTCATCTTTTTTAAACATAAAGTTCATTTAGTTTAGATAAAACTACAATTTTAATGGTTTACATAATAAATTATATAATCAAATTAGTTATCTACTTTTTTTTACTTACTTCGTTATCTACTACCTTCATTATCTTTCATTACTAAGAAAGTTATAATGCAAGATTATGTGCTGTGAATTTGTATGTTATAGTTTTAGAAAGAAGGCTATGTAGAAGGACTAAAACATATTTTTAAATAACAAGTATTCTTAAATTCGTACCGAAAATATTATTAACGTCTGAAAAACTTCATTTTAACCATTGAATAAATTGCCAAACTGCCGCCCCTGAAAATTTGCCGCTCTAGGCTGCAGCCTACTTAGCCTATTTAGAAATACGGCCCTGCTCCTAATCTTACTACAACAGTAAAAAGAGGATTTGAAAAGGATGGTTGGATAGAGTTAGCAAAGAATTGGGTTGAATGGCGGGCTCAGGTATGCGCGGCAATGAACCTTCGGGTTCCATAAAATAGATAATATCCTTTCGCTTACTGAGGAATTGTTTGTTGCCATTAAGTAAGTAGGTATATATACATAGCATACATACAATACTGTCTAAAATTAAAATATTCAATAGAATTATAATTTATAACAGTTATTCGTATTGGTCATTCGTTACATTGCAAATTGTTTTAAAAGAATTGTGTTGGAAACAGAGGGTCAAATGTTTTCAAAAGATCCATAACACTGAATGAATCGACTGGTTTATTGCTTTTTGGGAATTCCTGGAAGAAATCTTGACCTTCCTTCAGTGCTTCTGTCATCATATTGACAACACTGGTTTGTCCTTGACGCTCGTTTTTGGCTGAAGAGCACTATAGGTTTGTGTACAGCAAATACTATTGTGTGAACGTTCCTGGTGATCTTATGCTATTCCTATCAGTTCTGCTCTATCTGCAAAAGGCAGTTGACAGTCGATAGTTGGTAGTTTGTAGTCAGTAGTCGAAGTATAATGTGTGGTGAGTAATGGATGCCATTCACAAAGTGCAGTTGCAGTCGGCAGTTGGTAGTTGGTACTCGGAAAATTCATCTTCAACTACCAACATCAAGTTACATATTATGAGATTGAAAATTATTTACTTACTTACTCAATGGCAATAGACAATTCCTAAGCAAGCTACAGGAATATTATATATTTTATGGAACCTGAAGGTTCATTGCTGTGCTTACCTGAGCCCGCCATTCAACCCTATTCTGTGCTAACTCCATCTAACCATTCCTCTCAAATCCTACTTCTCTTAAATCTATCCTAATATTGTCCTCCCACCAACGTCTAGGTCTTCCAAATGGTCTTTTCACTTCGGGTCTCCCAGTCAATATTTATTAGATATGTCTTTCCTCCCTCATGCATGCAACATGTCCAGCCTATTTCATCCCTCAGGATTTAAATATCCTTACTATATCTGGCAATGAGTAGGCTACAGCTTATGAAGCTCATCATTATGCAGTTTTCATCTCTCTTAGGTCCAAATATTTTCCTAAGCACCCGGTTCTTCCCAAACAGTAAGCGACCATGACTCACATCCATATAATACAACCGGCAGGATAATTGTCTTATAAATTTTAATTTTTATATTTAAAAAATTTTTTACTAGTGCAAATAAATAGATTAGCTTACTATGAAAAAGCAATATGTGATTATTAGGCCTACATATACTAAGCATTATAAATCGATTCTTCCACATTTTTTGTACTGTAAAACGTTTCCCTAATCTCAATGTCGACTGCATATTGTGGGCAGCTTGAGTGCCGCTCCCAAGCAGCTGACTGCAACTGCCAACTTTCGACTACCAACTATCAACTGCACATTGAGGATAGAGCTTTAAAATCAATGCAGGTGATTTTATGAAGACTGCCAGAATAAATCACTGGCAAAGTTTGTGCACAATGGCTTATGAGACAAATTCTGGAATAAGTTCCCTTTAGATTGTTATTTAACAGACCAAGAAAAACAAATTACCTTTGTTACTGTAACTCCATTGATGAGATTATACTGTGAAAAATCTGATGTGAAATTCACATAACTTCCTCTGCCCAAATAAAAGTTAGCATCTTTGTGTAATATAATTATTGTGTAAGACATTCTCTGCATGTAAATTGGTTTTAAAAATGAAGAGAATGTGGTTACATCACATCGCATCCCCGAAGGATACATAACCTAAATAAAATCTGATTAATATACTCTCATAACTTTCTGTACTTTAGGCATGGCCAATACATTTTTCTCACTTTACATTCTGATATAGAACAAGAGGCCACATTACAAAGAGTGCATATTCAGAGTGGGTTGTTTGTAACTACTCTTCGGATATTTTTGTAGAAAAATGCTTCAAATAAAAGTTTACTCTTTATAGCACCCCATGTGTAAAATTTAAACAAAATCGTAAGAGCTGTTTTTGAGATAACTGCGATGAACAAAATTTTCTTCATTACTAAAAATAAGAGAAAATTGTCACCAATCATCAAGTCCCATCCCCAGAAGGTACCTAATCCAAATAAAGAAATTGTAATTTTCCATTATAAGAGGTCGTATTGCAAAGAGCACGTATTCAGTGTGGGTTGCTTTAGAGAATATTTTTTAAGAAATGTGTCAAAAGTTTTAGCTCTAGGTAAAATGTAAAGAAGAATGTTAAAGCCGTTTTCGAGAAAATCCCGAAAATGTCTTCATGTAAAGTCATTTTAAAAATAACAGAAAGTTATCGCCAGTCTTTGTGTCACATCCTCAGAAGGTGCCTAACCAAAATACAAAATTTTGTTAACATACGATCTTCTGTTCTGGAGCTAGGCTGTTCACAGACTCACACACAGATATGTTTCCAAAAATAGTTTTGGATTCAGGGCACCTTAAAACGTATATTTATGTTAAAAACTCAACTTCGAATTTGGGGGTCAAAAACAATACTTCAGTGAGGTAGACCATTAAGGGTAATCAAATCAGTCATAGAAGAGAGATTCCATTGGGGCTGTGCATCAAACCCTGGCTAGCTCAGTTGGTAGAGCAGAGGCAAGGGAAGCTGAAGGTCATGAGTTCAAGTCCCTGTGTCAGAGGAATTTTTCTCATATAATGTTACCAAGATATGAATATACTGGTAATTCAAGAATATCGATGGTTTATTTATTTATTTTTTGCATTCTTTCTTTAGAATATATACCAATACTTTACTGATAGTTTGACTTGACTGACTTAGTTCCTGTCGTTCCCTCTGGAGCAAAGGGTAGTTGTGAAGCACTTCCATCCTTCTCTCTGGGCCACCAGCGCTTTGACTTCTTTCCATGTTTTGTTTCATTTTGAATTTCTTCTTCTATCGACCTCTTCTGCATATTGTCCCAGGGCGTCACCCATAGTTTAATAAAACAAAAGCTTAACCTTTTCTGAAACATGTTATCAAAGTTCAAAAGAGGGGAAACAAGTGTTACTTGAATATTTAATGTAATAATTTTGTCTTTTTGGTGTTTGAGGGATTAGGTAGTATGATTATACGATCACTTTCAATAACTGGGTTTATATCTTTTGAGGCCTCATCCACTGAGTTAGTTTCATTTAAAACTTTTCATACATAGATTTCATACTTTGATTTAAACTCCATCAAAAATAATTCTCCCTTCTTTTGAGAATGATCCAGTTCACTTCTAATCCACATCAAATGAACTGTTTGTCATTATTACATATTATGGCAACAAGTTTTTCTTCATTGTTATCATCTTCATGTATCCTAGGAAATGGTTTTCTTGGTTTTTAATATTTTTAAGAGCTGTATATTTTGCTTTTTCCTCTGGATTATTTGTGAAGATAAGATCTCATGGTCTTCTTTAGGATAACCAATGAACTCTGCAGTCTAGGAGATACATTATTGTTATATTATTTTTTTCTCCTTTGAAAGTAAGCAAGTGGGGCGTTCTGTCAACTAAAATACTACATACTTCCAGAATGGTGAATGTTGCTTGGTCTTTGAATTCTGTGTGCTTCTGTTTAGAGGTAAGATCAGTCAATTGTTGTATAATATTTTCGTTTATGGCCTATTGTTGCGCCATTAGTAACTAGTCTCATCGCTTTATTTAGTTGAAAGCTTACTTACTTTATACTTGAGTTTCTACAATGTCTGGATATCTGTTTGGAAATTATTAAGTTTCAAATTATGAGCTTCACAATCAACAAATCAGAATGGTGCAGAGTAAAACAATGTGTCAGTGCGCACCTTATTTGCTATCTCACTTATTCTGGGACTGATTTTGGTTGAAATCTAGTCAGTTCAATTACTCTACCACAGCAAGGTATTAAGATTTTGGAGGTGTATTGGTATGGATATATACAAGAATTGTTCCTTCCTCCCCTAAAAGTATTGTTTCTATTAATGGTTGGGTTCAAATGCCCTAACAACTTTACAGTAGATGTATTAATATATAAAAGCATATTATCGGACATCGTAATTTGGTACTGAATCCAATAATAGAAATACTAAAATCAGGTAAACTGATGTAACAAAGTGCCAGAACGCTTTTGTTTAATCAGTGATAATTGCAATTATGATATGAAGAAAATAAGTTACTTTCATATTCGAATTCAGAGTTAAGCTCCAGGATTCATCAACCAGGGCTTACGGGAGAACAAAGGTCTAGTTTTATAAGCATATGTGAAGGAATATGTGGGTAGTGTTATTTGTTAAAGCTAACTGTATTGCAACTTCCACTGAACACTGTAAAACAATGTTGTCATCAGAACTGATTTGCATTTGATACATTCAGTTTAATATATCTATCACAAAATAGCTGCTAAATTGGGCATTATTCAGGCACTGGTCAACCGATTTGGTCCAATGTCAACAGGTTTCTTTCCATGGATGTTATAAATGCATATACCAAGTTCCATGAAAATCCGATAAAGTGTATTTGAGTTATTGTGTATACAGACGGACGCCAGACATTTTCCTATCCACCACACAATCTCATAAAGTATCATTCTGGCACTTAATAAAGAAGCAAAATTTATCTTAGGAAACTGCAGAGGAATCCTAAATAATAAGTTATAGAGTATCATGATAACTGTTTCATCATTTGCAAGATCCAGTAGGTAATTGTGATCTGTGATAAGGAAACTAAATAATGACTAAGAAGATTGAAACTATGACCAAAGTGGAGCAATGTCTTTTTTAAGTGTTTGTGTGTTATGCAGTTGTTTGATTTCCTTTCTATTTGACATTAGTGTTCCTTGAATTAATTAAACACAGTCATATAACATAATAATTATATAAGAGTTGAATTTTACACAAAAACTTCACTTTTGGTATAGTTTAGCTGTACTAGTTTCAACGCCTTCACTACCTTTGTCAACAGCTATACTTCAACTGC
This sequence comes from Ectobius pallidus, assembly GCA_964059195.1. Lineage (NCBI taxonomy): Eukaryota > Metazoa > Arthropoda > Insecta > Blattodea > Ectobiidae > Ectobius > Ectobius pallidus. Next base: position 13,382,157 of record CAXKWD010000005.1, on the reverse strand, counting down.
CGTGACACCTTCTCGCAGACGTGGTACAAACTTTGAGATGAGGTCCTCATTGGTCGGGATATCAAAGTTCATTAGTTGGTTCCCATTCTTGTGAGTAAAAATCCTTTCCCAGACTGAAAGCTCCTTGTGTCCATGAGAAAGGATTTTAATTCACAAGAAGGGGAACCAACTGATGAACTTCGATATCCCGACCAATGAGGACCTCATCTCCAAGTTTCTACCACATCTGCAGGAAGGTGCCACGGCAGTTGAAGTATAGCTGTTGACAATGGTAGCGAAGGTGCCGAAACTAGTACAGGTAAACTATACCAAAAGTGAAGTTTTTTGTGTCAATTTCAACTCTTATATAATTATTTTGTTCCAATTCATTTTTGACATGCTTCAATGGTTTATGGAACTTCATGTTTTTCTGTTAAACAGTCACAACCAAATGTGTTGTTCGATTTTCTTCCAATTTGGCATGAATGCTTTTTGAAATCATTAAAAACAGCATGTGTAAGGATTTAAATTTCTTATTCCGTTTTAAGAATCAAGAAAAGAAGAACAGCAGATCTTAGTGTGTGTATTTTTTTAACGGGGTCTACTGTTCACAGAATTATAGTAAGTACCAGTGCTGGTATTCATTGGTGGCTATTAATGTGCTTTAACATAATCTTGAATATTAACTTATTCTGGAGGATTGAATGTAATAATAAAATCTAAAATTTATTCTGCACCCTAGGGTTTCTGACTTTCAAATTCATTGGCAGATGGTAGAATTGGGAAGCTCAATCGCTACGCTATCATACACAACTTAAGGTTAGTGTCCACATGAGAGCTGAGAGTACAAGGAACTCGCAAGAGTTGTATTTCGTTATGAGGACATGCATCTGATAAGTAGTGGAGAGCAACATCAAAACACGTCACTCTCAAGTGGCCATATCCTTGCAAGCAATCTCAGAGAGCAGCTCATACAAGACGAATCAGTTTTGTACAGCTGAGAATCCTCTCAGTATGCAAGCATGGAGAGAAAAGCCTGGATGGGCGACAAAGCTATACAGCTCATATGTTTCTATGCAGAAAATGAGTGTTTACAGAGTAGACCTACAAGCTATCCTGAATACAGAAATTATGAAAAGGCTTATTGCTGTGATTGCAGAATTGTTGGAATGTAGTAGCCAGGAAATGCAGCATAAGCTTCATAATTTGAGAAATCAAGTAAGTAAAGGCTTATTTTATTTTGTGTTTTACACCTTACACCCCATATTCTTTTTAACTGCACAAATCAAAATATTCTAGGTTTCACAAGAATTGAAGAAAATGAAACAGAAGAAAAGTGGAGCTGGGGTAGACAAAACATTCAAGAGTACATGGAAGAAATTTTCACAACCCTTCAATTTATCGCCCAACTTTAACTGTGACATGGTGAGTAATAACCAGGCTTTAAAACTTAGTGCCCGAACACACAGAGGGAGTTGATTCCGGTTACCAACAACCTGAGTATAGGGGGTGGGGGTTGATTGCGTAGGCTGATAAGACAGTAGCTGATAGCAGTACTGAGAAGTGAATGCGCTTGTGGTACGGTGCCTCTCAAATTGGTCAACAGTGTACCTTGTCATTGTGCGTGTTTATACGTGTTCGGCATGCCGAAAGTAAAGTGTTCTAAAACGCAAACATATATTGAAACATTTGGGAGGGACTATTATACACAAACAGGAGAAAGTATCGTTTTGCATGCTTGTAATGTGAGTTTAGATAATGAGAAGTTATTTTGTGGTCTTCCTATATCTGTATTTCGGTTTGTTTACTATCACGTGAACTAGCATATGGTAGCTAGGGCATACGCCGAGCAAAGTCTGTACGGTACGGTTGCTGTTAACATATTCGATCGGGCACTAAGTTTTAAAGCCTGGTAATAACCTAGCTTTTATAAAGCTGTGTTCCTTCAATGAAAAAAAATATGTATATATATATATATATATATACAGTAAAACTGTCTTGGATAGTAATAAAAATATATTTTAATACACTTTATTTACAATGGATACACTTAATACGACAAAGGCGCCGACATTTCAGTTCAGCTCTTGAACCTTTCTCAGGTGACTCACTGCTAAAAATTGTCTGCTGGGAAGATGATTCTGTATCGTCCGTTGGTTGTTTAGTAACACACATAAACAAAGTGTTTCTAGAATGCTCTCTTATCCATTCTTCGGATATATCATAACCAGCATCCTCCAAGCATTCTGTGGGTGGTCAAGGGGTAATTTTTACCGTATGTTGCTCACTCCTCATTCTTTTAGTTAGGCCTAGCCACTCATCACCTATGTCACTATCGTATCTGTTAAAGCACTCACCACGAGTTCCGCTAATGGTCCATGCTTGCCATACCTTTCTTTTGATCATATCATGTTAGATTTTTACAACCTTTATTTCACCAATGTTTACATGTGTTACTAAACAACTGCCAGACAATACGGAATCTTCTTCCCAGGAGACAATAATAATTTTTAGCAGTGAGTCACCTGAGGAAGGTTTGAGGGTTGAACCGAAACGTCATGCAATTACATCTTAAGTAAATTGTAAATAAAATATATTACAATATATTTTCATTACTATTATATATTCAGTGGAAATCTGGGACCAACCATGATAAACTGTCTTGGATAGTTACTTATTGGATTGCTTGCGTGAGATGAAATTTGAATGAAAACATTTGATGCCAGACATAATCATAAGCTTAATGTAGAAAATAACTACAAATTAAGAATGGCAACATTGTATTATTTCATGTGGATATAACTTAGCTGTGAACTAACCAATCAACATTCTCGGCTGTGGATAATAAACTTGTCTTCTGTCACTGATACAAGTGACTCATTAAATATAATTTTCAGTTGCTTTCTAATAGCACACATTTTGCAAAGTGCCTAGTTGCCATCCTATCTCACCAACTAGAGTCATAAAATATTCTTTAAATTCTTCTTTTACATCTTTCTGGGATATTGCATAGTTATGTGGAATACCTTGCTTCAACGAAAAAAAACATTTTCTGGTGGAGTTTCTTCTTGCCAGTCACCTGGTGCAATTCCATGAGTTCTGGGATCTTTTTAATTAACTGAACCACTATGTAAATAATGAGTACTCCATTCTTTGGTAGAAATTAAGTACACGGTTATTCAAAAGTAAAGAGCAGATTTCACAAATTTATTTCTCGCGAACCACACAAGATAGAAACACAATTCCAACACCACTGGACTCGGGATGCTTCAAAATTTTGAATAGACCACCTTGAAGTTCCATGGGTCGCTGCAGGGGTGCTGGGCACAGTCTGCCAGAAAATGGCACCCACACCACAGGAACGAGCGTTTTGTGTTCTGCAATTTGCAAAATGTGAGTCCATGGTGCAGGAGCAACATGCATTCCGCCATCACTTCTGAAAGCAGCCACCACATCATAAGCAAATTTATGAGTGGCATCGCAAATTTGTAGAGGATGGGTGCAAATGCACACAGCAACCCATGGTTGTTGTCACTGCACATCAACGAAGCATGTGGAGCGTATTTGAGTAACATTCGAACGAAGCCCTAGGAAGTCCACAACACATCCAAGCCATGAACTGGGCATTCCTCAACTGACGGTATGGCGTGTTCTGAGACGCCATCTGCATCTATAGCCCTACAAGCTGCAGTTATTGCAGGCATTGCAATACCTGAACAACACCCTTCCAGGACACTGGATTGGCAGAGGACAACACAACCATGTTCTTCTTCTGCGGCCGCCTAGGTCACCGGACCGTGGGGGTACATGAAAGACTGTGTTTGTCCCACCACTGCCTGCTTCTCTTCAGGAACTGTGACAGCGAATTGTTGAGGCGGTGAACTCCATAATGAGGGGGACCAGCTGATTCGTGTGTGGCAAGAACTGAGCTACCATTGTGACATTGTTCGTGCCACTCATGGTGCTCATATTGAATGCGCCAAACTTTAAACGTCCTGAGTCCAGTGGTGTTGGAATTGTATTTCTATTTTGTTTAGTTTGCGAGAAACAAATTTGTGAAATCTGCCCTTTAGTCTTGAATAACCCTTTAGTTATGTAAAGCACATATGGCTGGAACATTTGTTACTGCAGATGTTTCTCCCTGCCTATGGTTCTGGCATAGAGAGCTGAACATCTTTGCATTCTAGCCATTTATGCAGAGAACTGTTTTGAAATACTCCTCCATCAGACACTGTTTCAATACAGCGTACAGCGATTTACACTAATCAGTAATGAGCATCTGCTATGGCCAATACTGTGAGAGTTTTTGTAATTAAAATACAAACTTCCACTATCATATATTATTGTTTCTCGGGCTTCCAACCAGGTGAGTTGGAGGTTTGTTTCCAAGCTTTTGGCAACGATCTCTGCTGCCATCTTCTGGGAGAAGTGAGCTGGATGGGAAAAGGCTGTTCTTATATAGGAAAAAACTGGATATATTAGAATGGGTGGTGGGCCAATAGGAAAATTAGAGAGTGGATTCATTGAATGGAAACACTGGGAAAGCCTCAAGTCACACATTCCACTATCATGTGACTGTTGAATTATAATACATTTTTTGTCTAGAGCTCCCAAACAGTGGGAAAAGTTCTGAACTTGATAAAAAATAATCTTTAAGTCTCACCTAGTCTTTAATAGAACTTGGAAATTGAAAAGTAAAAAAAAACCCTATTTGTATGGTAATAAATACCTGAAAAGTAAAAAAACCCTATTTGTATGGTAATAAATACCTATTTCTTTTTTTCAGTCAGAACAATGTTCCAACAGAGATGCAGCAGACCCTACGGAAGTCAAAATATGAGAAGATGTTCAGAAGAATGCACAAAATTCTGAAGCTGGAAGCAAAAGAAATTTAGAAACATACCCTGATAGTTTGTTTCAGCAAACTGTTGAAATAATGAAAAACTGAAGACGAGCATGAACATTTAGGAAGTACGTAGCTTTCGAGGTCAGTAACCTGAATCAGACTTTGACCCTTTTACTACTACAGCTATACATGCTATATATGCATCAGCGCACATCGCTGCTGGCTGTGCTACTGACCCATATACATACGATGCACCATTTTGCATGCCAATAGACAAAAGATTTCTCAGTGAGAGGGATTCCAACAGTGTCGGTGTATAGTGTCATCTTTTGTCTACATCCTGACACCGTTAGTTCCCTGTTCTCTGAATTGGGCTACCATCTGCAGTAAAATATTTCAGGCGCTGTACAGCACCATCCATTGAAACACATGGTAACTCTTAATAAAAGCAGTGAAAAGGTTAATAAAAGCAGTGAAAAGGTTAATAAAAGTAGATTAAAAGAGAAATAAGACAATTGGTTGCATACATAGCAGATGAGGACAAGGCTGAGTATTGGTCTGTTCACTGATCTTCATTTTCATCAACATCATTTGTCTCTTTCACATAATATGGTATACAAGAAGGAAATGTTGTATTCATAAACCAAAGTGAGGGGCTTCAACTGAACCTCTTTGAATTAAGACATATTCTAACAGACTTGAAAAATACTGTATTAGATTTTAGGATAACTGGAGTATTGAAGAGTCTACCCATTCAAGAGTCTACATTCTGTTGCGATTACTCACTGTGCTATTCTAAGAGATATAAAAACTATGGTAATGAAATTTCCCGACTATTATTGTCAGTCGAATATTTTAGAAGATAAGTGTCAGAAGTTACGCTTAAGACAGTGAATAAACAACATGTACTCTCACGACAACACCATTTGGTAGCTTCGTCACTTTGTTATTGTGATAGTGGGTACAAGCTTTCCTCCTACCCCCTTCAACAACTTTCTAGCAGTCATTCACATGTTTATGACAATGTACAATACTCTGCCTGAGAATGTCACAGGTGTGTCAAATTTTGTCATGCAGGAGTTCTTTCATATGCCTGTAAATCTATAGACATGAGTCTGTCAAATTTTTACTACACAAATGTCACTGACCTGGGGAGACCGAACCCACGACCTTGGGTACAAAAAGCCAGAGCTGTATGAACTGCTCTCATTGGCTCATGAATAGTCCAGTTTAGCGGAATCTTGTATTTTGTAGAATTAGGGTTGCCACTCTTTACTCATATGCTTTCGGACTCAAGAATAGCAAACTACCAGTCTCTGAAGAATCATTAAACAAATAAAAATAGCAATACAGCTTTGCATTCACGCAATGGAACCCTATAGTCTGTACAGGAATGTGAAGCAAAATCACGATCCACGTTTAGGGTAAAGAAAGTAAAATGAGTGATCAAATAAGATATTTTCTCACGAATGGAATTTTTATGTGCTTTAAAGCCTATGGAACTACTTGACCATTAATTTGTGTAAGTTATAATTCTTGGCCGGGCATTAAGGCATAAAAATTAAATTTTGGGAAAATTCTGGAAAGCGGTAATCCTAAAGTAACATAGAACACATAGCTAAGTAGAAGTCACGTACCTTCAAATATGTATTCCTCATTTCTTATATATAGCAATCAGTAACTTCCATCACAATCCTGCCAACTGAACATACCAGTATGCCAAACACATACTGAAGTGTGTTGTAGGAGTCACCTGTAAATAATACATTTCATGAGTCTCAGGTGCATTATTACTTAGAACGAGGCGTGTCTGGAAAGTACGTACCGTTTGGAAAAACTCACATAAAAATGTTTTTGAAGTGAAACTTCTTCAGGTACGCTAGGAGTAAATCAAGAGCTAACCCAAAGTTGCGTTACGCTCTAGCGTTACAAACAAAATCATCACGAATGTAGTGGGGGTAAGTAGCAAGCATAGAGTTGTTATCGAAAGAGTGGCGACACAGGAGTGCGCGGGGGAAAGGTATCAGGCATTGCTTCAAGCTAGTGTGGCATGGTGAGCTCTTCACCATAATAGATGGCTCTACTCGTTGCTTGAGCATTGTTTACATGTTACTAACATTCTCGGAAACTTAACCAAAGTATCCCAGTCATATTGTAACAAGGCTCGTCGGGGTTCAAAATCAGAACACGTAATTTCTAATTGAAGAATGGAGGTTCCTTTATTTCCGACAAAAATGATCTACACAGCCGGAAAATTCCTGAATGTTCTAAAGTCAACCAGTTCTTCCGTTCACTAGCTCCTTCGTTCACTAGCCCCTCCGGTCACTAGTTCCCGTTGACTAGGTCTTCCGTTCACTAGCTCCTCCGTTGACTAGTCCCTCCGGTCACTGGATCCTCAGCTCCTCAAGTCACAGTTACTTAAGGCAGCGCTGATCGGTTCACTCCGTCCAGTTCACACTCTGACGCTGACTCTCTCTCGCTGTTACCAACTGTTACTCTGACTGTTCTCTCATTGACTGACTGACTCTTGCTGTCCGCTGACGAGCTTATATAGTCTTGACGAATGTTCTAGAGTCGATGTCTCGAAGTCTCTGCGCATGGTCCAGAATACGCGCTGTGGTGCGTGGCCACACCCCTTAACACATGGCCCGTTCCTACAGGCCTTCCCCACGAAGCTTGGCCCAATCACTGCGCCGTGTCACGCCCACTAGCGCCTTGCCTCCCGCCCGTCCACTAGGAAGCTGCGATCTTTCTAGACTCAGTCGTTCTGGCACTTTCTGGGCAGCTCCTGGCTTTGTGACAATATAAACAAACATAGTGGTGACAGTTTGGGCATTAGTTCATCACAACTGTGTTATTGTTTTGTACGTATTCGATTTAAAATGCCGAAAAAATTCAGATGATTTCCTTCTTCAGTTCGATATAATTATATGTATTCCTCTATTTCATTCTCAACGATGCCAAAGATGTTTCACTTCTGTCGCATGGCGTTCCACATACCCGTCTTTTATTTTTTCAAAACAAAATTTATTTTTACATGAAAGAACAATTCGCAAACTATTTTTCTACATAGTTACCACCATTGTTCAGACATTTTTCATACTGGGAAACCAACTTGTCTATACCCTCTTCCAAGAAAGATGCCACCAGTGAAGACAGCCACTGTTGAACACAGTTTTTTGCATCAGTACTTTGACGTTTCTTACCAATACGATGAAGAGGGCAATGAATTCCTAAAGAAAATTGTGACCGGTGATGAAATGTGGATTTGTCATGTCACTCCAGAATCAAAACAACAGTCGATGGAGTGGAGGCACTCATGGTCCCCCACAAAACAAAAATTCAAAACAACGTCAGCACAAAAAATCATGTGCACTACGTTCTGGGCTAGACAGGGCTTTCTGCTTGTTGAGTTCCTTCCCAGAGGTGAAACTATCAATGCGGTCTTCACTGGTGGCATCTTTCTTTGAAGAGGGTGTAGACAAGTTGGTTTCCCGCTATGACAAATGTCTGAACAATGGTGGTAACTATGTAGAAAAATAGTTTACGAAATGCTCTTTAATGTAAAAATAAATTTTGTTTGAAAAAAAAAAATTATGTGAGTTTTCCAAAACTGTACTTACTTTCTGGACATGCCTCAGACATTCATTATTTGACAGGTAATTCAATGAATGAGTGTTGTGCGAATGTCCTAGGAACAATAGAAGGAAATTTGCTCTGGTTGGAAATCAAACTTTGATTGTAGTGAGGTCAGGGGGCATGTCTAGAGAAATATTTGGAATAGGATTGTGTAAATATTTAGATTTAAACAGTATTAAGGTAGACACGTGAAGTCAGAATGAAAACTTCAATGCCATAGCCGGGATTTGAACCAGGATCTTCGGCTCTCCGTGCCGATGCTCTAACCAACTGAGCTACCATGGCAACATGCCGGTACAACATTAAATTCTCCAACTGACTCACTGACTAAGGTACTTTAATTTTACATTTATGTACTAGTGAGTAGTATTTAGTGTAAAGTTTTGCATCAGGTTGAAACAACTGATTACACACTTCTTGCAATATGGTATCTTATTCTATATCAGAATGTGAAGTGAGAAATGACTTTTACCCATGTTTTGGGTACATTATGTCAGATTTTAATTGGGTTGTGTATATTCTTCGTGATTCTATTCAAAATGTGGTAACAACTTCTTTTCATTTTTACAATCCCTTTACAAAAAGATAATTTAATTTTTTCCAATTTTTTCGAAGGGTAGAGGAAGTTATCCATATCATATAAGAATTTTTACTTTCTATTGCGTTTTTCAACATTGATATTAGAATCACATTTTCTCCCTACGTCTTAGTAACAACTCACAACTGAAAATGATAAAAAAGATAGCCTATAAAAACCTACCTATGGAAATTATTGTTCTCATAACAAGTCAGCTGAAATGCATAATCTGCATCTGTTTTTCTATATCCCCTATGTTGGGGCGAAGGGCCTCCAAGTGGAGGTTTCTGTTTTGTACGTAAATTTTGTTATGCTTATTTTCTTAGAGACGGCAAGCCCATTGCCTCTCAACCCCCATTCAGAAACCAAGGTATTACTTGGACGTGAAAAGGCTGAGAAATTTTGTTCAGAGGCTCTAGTTTAGGCTTGGAGTTCTTTTACGTGCCAGAAATGCATAATATATTTGATTTATTTTTTTGTTTCCTGTTTCTCTTTTTCAGATCTCTTAACGCCACCCTTGATGAAGAAACTTCATTTAGGTCACATGAATTTGTTCAGTACATCAGGGTTATCACTAGTTGTCCAGAATCACATGCAAAAGCTTTTGATTTCTTTTTGGACCACTTTGACCAACTCAGACACAGGTAAGTTACTTGTCTGTAACATATTTTACATGCATAGCTTATGACTCGTACATGAAGCAGCTGGTCAATAATTTTGCCAATGCTTTAAATATTCAATGAAATAAAATAATCGGGTTTCTGATATGTGCATATAAGTATGGGCAGAGGGAAGTTAAATTAACAAAAGTTATGTAGCTTACCATAATTCTGGTATCAAAAGCCCGCCTGCAGTTGGATAGTTTTAAAATTATTTGTAGCTTGTTTATATTTTATTTGAAATGTGCTACTACTATCCCAGTGTAAAATAAATGTTGCAAAGCCGTCACCAGTGTCCTAGGTTTGCACAGTCCCTCAACGCAAGCTTATGTGAGGGCATAAAACAATGAAACTTTCAGATTTTTTTTTAGTTTTCATTTAAATATTCAGTATGTTGCAGAAATCTCTAGCAATAACCAAGTGCAGAAGATTGAAACATTCCACTGAACACCGTATATTGAAAACCTTTAGGTCAGAGATTAGCTTAATGAGGGGTAGTGTAAGCCCGTCAGCTTCTCAACACTGTGAGCTTAATAGATCTATTGTGAATACCCTATACCCTTTTCTAGCAGTCACCACTATAATTTAAGGCTTTTTAACATAGCCTATAACTTTTCCTGGGTGATGTCCAGACCTGAACCCAGGGATTTTTCATTGCTGAAAAACCCACTACCTGGCCGGGAATTGAACCCGGACCACCAAGGTGGAAGGCAGGTATCCTACCTATACACCCATGGTGGTGGACTTGAAAACCTTTACTTGATTGAAATTAATATAGATAATTATGAGAAAGCCTGAGATCCTGACTATAAACAATGTTAAATTTGATTTCCTAAAATATTACTAAAGCACTAAAAAGTTAGCAGTATGCTTGCATCACTTAAAGCAAAATCAAAAGCCTTCAGTGTTTGTGATGGATTTTGATAGCAAGAAGACAAGAAATTGATTAAATACAAATACTACTTCACTCATATGCTGCATGTTTAATATTTACCAATAAAGTTTAGCGATTTCTCAGATATAGACCAATCATGATTGTTTATCTAAAATGCTTGCTATTAATACGAGGATGCAATTTTATCTGATAAAACGTCAGCTCATTACTGGACACTTAAGGCATCAATGAGCGGTGATTAATACGTCACATGCTATCATTGATCAGAATGAAAACCATTATTTAATACAACATAACTTGTTTGGAAATTGAGATAATATAAATGTCCATTGAATAAAAACACAATTTTGATTCAGTGAAAGATGGTTTGTGTTTAACATTCTGTTGGTGGTCCTAAATCTTTCCACTTGGGTAAAAACTAATAAAAATCAAGAAAAATTACCATATGTAGTAAGTGGATATGCTCTCCTTCTCACAACGTTTCGCCCAGTTCCTCATGGGCTTCGTCAGGTGACAACTGGATAGCATGGCGCTGAGGGGCTGGATTTAAAGGCTTCCCCGGCTCGCAGATGTCGTTGCTGGCGTCACTGCTGCCAATCACGTGTTGGTTCGGAACCTCGTCGTGTTCAGGCGTATGGTCATGGTTGTTAAACAAAAAGGCCGTATACCTCTGGTGTTCATTTATCCATTTCTTTGGGATCTCGTAATCGGATTTATCATTGATGTTCGGGATTGCTGGAAATTTAACGCATGGCCTTACATTTGCCATTCTCCTAATAACATCCAGCCATTCGTCGCTTATGTCTCCATCGTAGTTGTTAAGACATACCTCTTTTTTGCGTATAATGTTGCATGCCTCACTTATTTTCCTCTCGGTAAGGTCATGCACAATTTTTAAGGCTTTAACCTCACCGATCTGGTGCTTGTAGTTATACATATGCTGGCTGAGGCCAGTGTTTGTTTTACCATTTCTAATGTCTCTCTCGTGCTCCTTCATTCTTATACAAATAGTCCCTCCAGTCTCCCCTACATACAGTCCATTGCAATTTTTGCAAGAAACCGAGTACACCCCCGGATTCCTTAACTGGTCCGTTGTTTTGCCTATCCTTTTATGTTTGGAAAAGATGGAAAAGGAGAACAATTGAAAACATCTTTTCCAAACATAAAAGGATAGGCAAAACAACGGACCAGTTAAGGAATCCGGGGGTGTACTCGGTTTCTTGCAAAAATTGCAATGGACTGTATGTAAGGGAGACTGGAAGGACTATTTGTATAAGAATGAAGGAGCACGAGAGAGACATTAGAAATGGTAAAACAAACACTGGCCTCAGCCAGCAGATGTATAACTACAAGCACCAGATCGGTGCAGATTGTGCATGACCTTACCGAGAGGAAAATAAGTGAGGCATGCAACATTATACGCAAAAAAGAGGTATGTCTTAACAACTACGACGGAGACATAAGCGACGAATGGCTGGATGTTATTAGGAGAATGGCAAATGTAAGGCCATGCGTTAAATTTCCAGCAATCCCGAACATCAATGATAAATCCGATTACGAGATCCCACAGAAATGGATAAATGAACACCAGAGGTATACGGCCTTTTTATTTAACAACCATGACCATACGCCTGAACACGACGAGGTTCCGAACCAACCCGTGATCGGCAGCAGTGACGCCAGCAACGACATCTGCGAGCTGGGGAAGCCTTTAAATCCAGCCCCTCAGCGCCATGCTATCCAGTTGTCACCTGACGAAGCCCATGAGGAACTGGGCGAAACGTTGTGAGAAGGAGAGCATATGGCAATTTTTCTTGATTTTTATTAGTTTTGATAGTTTGTGTGTTTTTAACACAAATTTACCGCTATCCTATGTTTATCTTACATTCCACAACAATGGAATCATGGAATTGTTGTCCTGATATTGAAACCGAATAAAGAAAAAGTGACTCAAAAAGCTTGCTCTCTATGTTTTCCAAATTTTTTGAAAGATTAGTATGGTTAAGACCAAAGTTTAACTTATTAATGATTTATGACATTCAAAAACATAAATAAGTATTTTGGCAATAAAAATTTGATCCATAACATATGTTACGCTTCTGACAAAGCACAAACATAAGCCAATACAATATTTAGTTTGCTCAAAACATTACTTATGAACTTAATTTCTCTCCATTTATTCAAAGTCTGCAACTCCTTTTCATAGTGAAATATTTTTAAATATTAGTTTGTTATTTGTCTTGTGTAGTTTTAATTTCAAGACAGATATAAATTCTTTACAAATAGATCATAATTCAATACATGCATATGTTTCTGTTTCTGGTATGTTCAACCGTTTAAAAAATTGTAGTGATAGGTTTTAAAACAAATTGTTGCCAACAAAAAGAATCTAAATTCCGTCACACATGAAATTACCAAAATGTTTTTTGATTACTATTTTAAACACAAGAGAATTAAAATTATTTTCCTTTTAAAATTTACGAACATAGAACATCATATGATGTTCGATCGTTATAAGAACTTAACAGGTTCACACGAATAACAAAACTCGCTTTGTTAACTTCATGCTTGACTGTTAAGTTCTTGAGTTTTGTCCATTCTGTAGCGATAATCTTAATGATTTATGTATAGCGTAGAGCTTTATCACTGGTACTCACTACTAAATTGCGGTATTTTGTTACCTGTTGGAGTGCTTTCAACCGCATGGAGCGGCCATCTTCAGCAACTGTACCAGTGATAAAGCTCTACGCTATACATAAATCATGTTAAGTTCTATATAACAGTCTTACTTTGTAATAACTATAACATTATTGAGAAAAGTAAATTAAAGTAAAAAAAAAAAAAAAACACTTTTAACTCCACTTATGTCAATTTTTAAAAATTGTACTAATTTCGGAAGTATTTTTCCCATTGACAGCAAATGATGGGAGAAACACTCCCGAAACTAGTCCAGTTTTTAAAAATTGACGTAAGTGGAGTTAAAAATGTTTTTATTTTCGACTTTTCTGAATATTCAGTATGCTCCACTGTTTACATCACATTATTAAACTCCATACCTTCTTCTTGCTGCTCATTTGTTTTCATTTCCATTTCCATTTCCATTCTCCTGGTAATCAGTAGGATGTTGATGAATGGGACTCTGTCATGTTTTCACTGTATTTGCTGGATAAATGAATCTCTCCTAGAACATTTTTTTTGTCTTTCGATACCATTTCATGAAACTTCGTACATCCTTGAACTATGATCTCACCATCATGATGGACTTCATTGTATCCAATTAGAGTTGGTTCCTTTCATCTGTCCATAGCAAATTCGTCACAGATTAGAACCATTCAATGAAAGTATTGGGTCCAGGCAACGTGAAGCAGAAGCTGACAATTTCCTTTATTCCAAAGTATGCAATGTTCTCCATCTATCTCTAATAATGCAATTTGTGTGTGGTTTTCTAATCAACAATTCTTGCTTAGGTGGCGTACAGTTTTAAAATGAATACAAACTTTCTTCATTGGGAATATTTGACAAGAAAATTTTCTTTTCTTTAGTGCATTCTGTTATATTTTATCCCCAACTGATAGGTGAAGCCATGGAAACCCATTGTATTGTTAGGAATAATGTGAATGACTGAATCAGATACATAGTCCTACCCTCTGAATGTGTTTTGGTTATCCGACCTTTATTGCAAGGATTCTTGAGTTCCTATGTGCCACATGGAAAGTTTTAAGAAACATATAATATGTTCCAATGGATCGAATAAAATCAAATTCTTTCACTTCAAACGCTGTTGCATCTTCACGTTCAATTCTTTGAATGGTTTGTGAAAAGTCTGAATCTAGGACTTCAGAAATAGCAAGATGAGAAAATATTGCTTGTTACTGAAAAAGTAGCATAGCATTCTTGTAATTGCGGTCCTTGAAGTGAATCAACACAGCCATGATTGCATGGAACACCATTGTTGCTTCTTGTGCAGCAAGTTCTTTTTCTTGGTCACAGCACATTAATGTCTTTATGCTTTATGTGGTCCTCAGTATTGACTTTCCCTCAATGATAGATGCTAATCATGGTATGACAGGAACTGCATTCTACTTGTGAACCATTGTTGCCAAATGTAGTCTAAAGGTTCGCGAGCGACCCCTGGTGATCCCGTAAGGGGATATTTTCAGTGGATTTGTTACCGGGGTGTGCCAGTCCCCTACCTACTTAAACCTAAGGACACACACAACACACACCCTGTCCTGAACCCGGGAAAGGAATTTTTGACTACTGAAAATCCCCAACCCGGCCAGGAATCGAACCCGCCCTGTCGGAGTGGAAGGCAGGCATACTTTCCTATAAAATGTAAAATAGTCTCAGCAGTTTTATGTTTCTTTGTGCTTATGTGATCCATGGTATCTGCTTCCCATCAAAACAAATGCGAAACATGGTACAGCATACTGATAGCAACTGACTAAAAAAATTCCGTAATAAGGGTATATTTTCTGATTACAGAATCACTATCCAACTCCAGGTAGGTTTTGGTATTTTGCTCTTTTTCCATGCAGTAAAGGATGATATCTTACAGCTCAGATCAGATTTCCTGCAACTACTATGATGAGGCAAGGGGCCTCCAAGTGGAGGTTTCAATATGTAGACTAATTTTGTAATGCTTATTTTCCACGAGAGGATAGAGGGACAGGTGGTAAACCCATTGCCTCGCAACCTCTCTCAGAAAACTAAGGTATTTCTTGGACATGAAAGGACTGGGAAATTTTGTCCAGAGACTCTAATTTAGGTTTGGAGTTCTTTTACATGCCATAAATCTACGTCATGAGCCCCCAGCTTAAAGTCCCTCCCAGAGGACTCTGTACCAAGGTTTTTTACATCTGGAAAAATCTATTGACCGTGGCCGATTTGATCCTATGACCTTGAGATCTAGAAGTGGGCATGCTACCTCTTCACCACCGTGGCCAACACAACATCTATATTAAGGTCTGTGGACTAAATTCTTCAGCCTGAAACATCCAAGTAATACCTTAGTTTCCTGTTAGATGGCTGTTGAGGCAGTGGGCTTATCATCTGTCACCCCTGTCTTCCATAGGAAAACAAGCAT
Organism: Ectobius pallidus; assembly: GCA_964059195.1. Taxonomy (NCBI): domain Eukaryota; kingdom Metazoa; phylum Arthropoda; class Insecta; order Blattodea; family Ectobiidae; genus Ectobius; species Ectobius pallidus. Next base: position 13,366,476 of record CAXKWD010000005.1, on the reverse strand, counting down.
AACTAATTTCGTGTTTGATAAATGGAACCTGGACCAGGAGGCTCTATGCTCCAAACATGAAGTAGAAAAGATTCAATCTGATTTGAAAGAACATCAACCAGAGGTTATAATGACAAGAAAATTATCATGTCTGTTAGATCCATTATCCCTTGAAGTTTGTTGCAGGGGTCTTAATTCACCCATACAAAACCTTTCGATTGCCTGCAATACCACATTGCTTTAAAAGAACAATTTGCATGGTACCAAACCTTCCCACTTTTAGGAATCTAACATTTCTTGAACAGCAGAAACTTCACTTACTTGTTTCTTTTTAAGAATCATGATTTCGATCAGCCTCCTGATCATCCTCAGCTTGTGTCCGACTGTTTTGAATTCCAGTTGTTTGTCCTTGTGGCGCTAGAGCGGGTTGTGTGTTCAGTGACTTCTGTGGCGGCCGCCACAGAAGTCACTGAACACACAACCCGCTCTAGCGCCACAAGGACAAACAACTGAAATTCAAAACAGTCGGACACAAGCTGAGGATGATCAGGAGGCTGATCGAATGTGAGATATGGGGTTTAGTTTCCCACTCTACTGGATTTCGGCACGCGATGTTCGGCGTTGGTATGCGGTCTCTGGCTTGCAGACCAACACTCCCATTGGCTCCCAACGACCTTGCATGTCATTGGTCTGTTCCATACGGTCCTGCAACCTCTACATAAAGCTAAATAATGCAAAACACTAACCACATTAGTTAAGTGCGCGAGCGGAGGCGGCAGCCGAAGCGAAGCGCCCTTGCATTTTAGAATAATGTACGATACACTGTTTGTCGGTTTCGAAAATGTGGCATATTATATCTTCCAGAGGGTTGTCTGACCATTATCACGTTGGCAGCTGATTCCAGCACCACGTGACCCATCGGCTTCTTCCCAGCATGCACCTGCGCTGTTTCTAGCAGCTAATTCTGTATTATTGTGATTCCAATCTGAGCGCCATTTTAGGTTAGTTTTTTGTGAACTTCTTACCGATTTTACCCATATTTAAAATATTCTTATAAACAAAATGTGCCCTTATATGGATTCTAAAACTTCTGGAGAATAATATTACATGAAATTTTGCCGTTTTACGTGAGTAAAAAACAAAGTTAACGAATCCAGTAGAATGGGAAACTAACCCCGAGATATGTATCAGCATGTGAAAAATTCAAACACTTTATATCTGAAACTAATAACAGAATGAGTTCCAACAATAAATATATTTCTAATCATGCAATTTTTTAAAACTACAGCTTTATTTAACCTATACACACTTCAAAAATGCAGACCACAATCTCAGATACTTCGCACCTTTGTATAACCAATTCCCTCCCCCAACTCACCCTCATCACGAAGTTATTGTTTTGGTCTTAAATATATTTATTACAATATTCCGCCTTTACCCTTAACATATAATACACAACTTATCTTGAAAATGCATTTCGGCGTATGCTGCGCCATCTTCAGTTCATATAAAATGTAATGAACGCCACAATTCTTCTCAAATAATGTTGTTTATAGAATTTGTTAATTGGTAACCTAGGTCACCGTTGTAGTCAAGTCAAATAAATGATTTTGGACAATTATGTTTTCATTAAGGATGTTACTTCTGTTCTTATAAATTTGAAAGTTTTCCAATGTATTTAGTCTAACACCCTTATCACAGATATGTAGGACTTCCATGGTGTTATTTAAGTTATCCAATCTATGGCCACTATCAAGCAGGTGTTTAGCATACGCTGAGCGTAATCTGCCATATTTAAAGTCAGAAACATGTTCACTGAATCTTTGCTTGAATTTTCTACCAGTTTGTCCCACATATACCTTTTTGCAATCAATACACGTCAATTTGTAAACTCCACTTTCTTCCATTTTATCCACAGAGTTAGTATTATTGCTGTATAATTTATTTATCTGTTGAAAATGAGTTATTTTAATAATTTTGGTATTAAGTTTGGGTATTACTCAAACATCAACCAATAGTATTCTCATAGCATTTTATTATCATAGGTAATCCCACAAGAGTTTAGAATTTATCGATAGACTTGCGACTGAGCAGCAGGAGCAAATTCATCTGATGAAACTCATAAACTCGAGTTGGATTAATGAAGACTATTCCATGATTACAAATGTAATGGATTATACAAATAACAAGTTATTTTTGTGCTTTGTTATATAAAAACAAAATTAACACCTGTGATATCTCAGCATACTATGAATCAACCATCCATGAATCGATTCGCATTACCATGTAACCAGTGCTACCAATTGTGCATATAAGACATAGTGAACCTAACTGAGGTAAGCTAACAGCAGAACAGAATAAAACCACATGAACCGGCTTGCACCGAATTGAAATTGTGTTTTTAACTTCTTGACACTTTCGTATATATACGAAAGTATCAAAAAGTTAAAAAATTTCATGTATAGTGGAATTCAGGCTCTTTTCGTTGGCAACAGTTTGTTTGGAAACAAATATGCATGTATGAAATTGAATGAACATAGCTCCTACATTCTGTACTAAATTGTGATCTATTTGTAAAGAGATTTATATCTCTTCTGAAGTTATAGAATAGGCAAATAACGAACTAATATAGAAAAATCCTTCGCTATGATACTGAATTGCAGACTTTGAATGAATGGGGAGAAATCAAGGTCGTAAGTAGCGAGTATATTATGTTGGCTTACTTATGAGCTTTATCAAAAATCATCTAGTTTATGGACTAAATTTTTATTGCCAAAATAGTTATTTGTGTTATTTTGATTATTGTAAATTATTAGTAGGTACACAATAAATAATAGTAGTAGGAATATTAGTATTTGTAGTGGTTAAAATGAAGGACTGATAATTTTTAATTTGTACGAAAGGGAAGGGAATGACAGTGACATCTGAGGATATCCTCCATAATCTCTATAGTGTGCTAGCACTTTATTTCTTACTTTAACTTTAACTGGCTCAATCCATAAAATGGAACCTCACATAGAAGGAGAGAGTTCTGTTAGAAAATGTTTACTTACTTACTCAGTGATAGATAATTCCTAAGCAAGCTAAAGGAATATCATCTATTTTATGGAAACCGAAGGTTCATTTTAAGCCCAAGCAAACTGAAATTATTTTCCTCTTAAAATTTATTAAAAAAAAAAAAAAAAAAAGCATTGTACGATGTAAACATACACACAAATAACGAAAATAACAAAACCCACTAGCACTTGTTTTCTTAATTTCATATTTGCCTGTTAAGTTCTATATAACAGTCTTACATCGTAAATAAGTTATTAAATTTGATTGGTTATCCACAGCGCCATAAAAGTCTTGAGAACATGATTTCTTTTAAATATTACAACAACAAAAAACCCTCAAAAAATTTCCACCCCTTCTAGGTTTGCCACTCTAGGCAAATGCTCAGTCTGACCATTTACAAATCAGGACCTGCAACTATGAGGTCACATTATGTGTTATTAGGATTTTCGGGTTTACCAATAGGTCCTTAAATTACATCAGATTCTATATAGTGACAGATTCACTCTTGATGTGCAGTTGCGAATCTATCGATAAACTCGTCAACTCTCATGGGATTACCTATGATAAAACTAGTAAACTTGAAAGACTATTCCATCAATAAAATGAAACGGATTTTGTAAATAATAATTTTTTCTTACTTTGTCGATATATGAGATCACAGCATACTAAATGATTGGACAGTCAATGAATCGATTAGAGTTCCCAATGTTACCAGTAGTGCATACCACAAGATAAAGGGTGTCGTCCACGATTGCTAACATCAGAATGCAATAAAAGCACACGAACTGGCTTGCATCGAATTGAAATTGTGTTTTTAATCAATACAGAGTACATTATTTCAATTTCTAAACAAGTTATGTTGCATAAAATAATGTGTTTTCATTCTGTTGACTGGCAGCATTTGAGTATTAATCATTGCATGTAGATGCCTTACGTGTTCAGTAGCGAGCTGATGTTCCATCAGATAAAAATGCATCCTTACAACCCTAGGCAGCATATTATAAGATAAACGATTGTGATTGGTCTATATCCAAGGAATTGCTAAACGTTATTGGTCAATATCAAACAGACGGCGAATGCATGGTATAGTCATTGAGATTTCATTCCATGTTTCAGATAAACAGATTAGTAAGTGAAAACATAAGTAATTAATTTTTAAAAATTACCCAAGAAAGATATATTAATTTTCCTTATGGTAAGCAGCAATTTAAGAACTACCATATATGACTAGAAAAATAAGAATACGAAATCTTTCAGGTTTTACTTTGTGAAGGATATGTGGAGAGCTTTGGTGCAAGCAGTGACTAACAAAGTAAGGACAAATGAACAGCTTACCAGGGTAAGTACAGTACTGTATTAAAAAGTCATCTTTTTGTTGTAAATCTGATCGCGTCCAAAATGTATTTTGCAAGAGGATGATAGCCATCCAGTTAAAGTCATGTAATTTTGTTTAAGTCCAATGTGATTAAGCAGTGTTATTTACCTCTGTAAAAAAGTGATGTGAAACTCACATAATTCCTCTGCCCAAATAAGGTTTTCCTCTTAGTATAATATACTATATCTTATGACATTCTCTTCATGTAAATTGTTGTTGTAAAAATGAAAAGAATGTCGTTACCACTTCACATCGCATCCCCCAAAGATAAGCAACCCAAATAAAATCTGGTCAATGCCAATCATCTTTATGACATCACATTCTGATATACAAGGGTTGATTTTTAGTAGTGACAACTATTTTATTTCTCCACATATAGCACACGTACATGGTTCTAACTTTTATAGGCCTTCAATATAATCACCACCAATGCATACAACATGTTCCCAGTGATGCGGAAGTCTTTGCATCCTGTTGGCACTGCCTAATCTGTTGATGGTGCAAAGAGAGCGGTCAGTTGCCTGTAGAACATCTTCACCTGTACGAAAGCTAATCTTGCGAAGTGGCTCCTTCATCTTCAGGATTAGATTAAAGTCACAGGGGCTTAAATCTGGAGAGTATTGGAGGGTGAAAGAGCTCCTCCCAGCCCCAGCGATTGAACAGTGCAGACACAACTCCTGCTGTATATGAGCCCTAGTGTTGTTATGCAGAATGATGGATGGATTGTCCATGAAGTGTCGCCATTTTTTTTTAGAGCAGCACGCAGACTGTTTTGCAGAAACAAGCAGTAGTACTCCGCAATAACGTTCTGCCTTGGGGGAACAATAAGTTTTAAGATCATACCATCCCAATCATGTTTTAGAGGCAACTGACCGCTCTCTTCGCACCATCAACAGATTAAGCAGTGCCAATGGGATCCAAAGACTTCCACATCGCTGGGAACATGTTGTACACAATGGTGGTGATTACATCAAAGGCCTATAAAAGTTAGAACCATGTACATATGTTAAATGTGGAGAAATAAAATAGTTACCACTACTAAAAAATCAACCCTTGTAGAATGAGAGGCCGTATTGCAAAGAGCGCGGTATTCAGTTGTTTCAACCAATGCAAAAGCTTTCTTGTACAACAGGCAAGACTGAGTTTCTACAAACAGTGGTGGTTCCCATCCCAGATAATTTTTTCGAAAAGTGTTTCAAATAAAAGTTTTAGCTCTTAGTATAAGCACCCCATGTATGGTACAAAATTTTAACAATATCATTAAAGCCATTATTGACAATATCACAGAAAACTAAATTTTCTTCATGCAAAGTCCCCTTAATAATAACGACCCTTAGCTGGCCTTAGCAGTTAAAGGGGTAACAGATTTTGAATAGGCTTTTTTACCGAAGATCTTTAAGCTCACTCACAAAAATTAAAAAGGAGTAACATTAAGTTAGATTAGGATTATGAATAATGATTTTACATGACTAAGTTAGGAAATGAAGGGTTATAAAATAACTGTATCCTATTTCTACCACTTTCAACTACATTGAAACAAAGGCATTATTTTACAAAATAGCATGAAAATGTTAATCTATCTATATAAATAAAAATGAAAATTGCCACATGTATGATGCCGCATCACTTGAGAACGGCTCGACCAATTTGATTTATGTTGTTGTTGTGTTCATAATTGTCAAGACAAGGTTTGTATGAAAGAAAAAGAAAATTTCTGGAAAATCCATGGGAAAAGTCGGAAATGTGAAATGAGGCACAGTTAGAGTTTTGCTGTCATATGTTTTCATAACAAAATAGAAGTGTGACATAGGTTGAGAGTTCTGCTGTCACATGTTTTCATAAAAAAAAAAAAAAAGAAGTGTGAGTCTTGCAACCAAGCCATTGAAATCAATTGCTTCATGTATGACGGAGCATCACTTGATAACGGCTAGACCAATTTGACTGATTTTATTTTGTTGTGTTCGTAATTGTCAGGACAAGGTTTGTATTAAAGAAAATTTTTGGAAAATCCATGGAAAAAGTCGGTAATGCGAAATGAGGCACAGTTTGAGAGTTCTGCTGTCACATGTTAATGTAACAAATAAATCTACATTCCTTGACCAATTTTCACGAAATTTTGCACACATACTCACTTAAGCTAGGGAAATAACGCGGTCAACATTAAAATTCAAGCAAGCCACTCCTTCCCTTGGAAATTTATATAACTTCTGAAAATACACTGAAAAAAGAAATGCAATTCAGTTATCATGACAGCAGAGTTTTGTTTATAGTGTTCACATAGGGCTTTGGGAACTATATAATACTGGGCTTTAACAGATTCTGATGCTATCGATGTAATACATTGGTGAAAATAATTAATGAAAAATGAAATCCACGAAAATAAAGCACAGCGTGATGCAGTCACATAACTTTCGCTACCCTTGACATGGAAAATATCATTTTGTCACTTCACATTTTGATGTAGAATAAGCGGTCGTATTGCAGGGACAGCTTAAGTGTGTGCCAGTGAGTATGCTATATCAGTCGGTAAAAAATCCTATCCACTGATACGTCACTCATAGCTGTAAGCTTTGTATAGGGATATTATCATAGGCCCTAAACATCTAAAAGAAGACAAAATAGGATAGAACATTTTCAGTCCTATGACCTCAGTTCATTATGTCCCAGGTTTTGGGGGAGGAAAGTATGAAAGTGATATTGATTTTTTTTAAATTTCAGCTCCGAAACGGTTGTATGGTAACATGAGAGCGAGAAATAAAAGTTTCCATAAAGACAATACAATCTTACGTAGTTGGAATTTATGTTTCTTCTTATTTCAACCCCTCCCAGGCAAGGTGCGTAGAAGCAATGGAATGGAACATTCGAAATTCTCTATGAGCCATAAAATGCTATATCTAGCGTTTTCTGAGGGAATAGTTTGAGTGTGATAAGTTGTTCTTCCTCATTTCAAGTTCTACATACATATTATACAAGGCCTTAGAGTTTGAAAATCGAAAGTCCTTCATTAAGTTAATTTCAAATTACAAAATAAAAACCCGGGTGACGCCGGACCTTTTAAGTTAGTTTTAATTATAAATACATCAGTGCATTATAAATATCCATTAATATACCTTAAGAGAGGAAATTAATTCCAAGTCCTAACAATTTTTATAACTTTATTATTAACTATAACTACTATTCCTAGGGACCGGATTTTTAGGTTTTTAAAAACAGTTTTAGGTTTTCCATTAGGTGAAATAGTTTTTTTTAGGTTTTTTGACCAAAATATCGTTTTCGGGTAGAATAATTGGTTTAATGAATTTGAATGTGCTACATAGGATTCAATACAAAATACTTGTAAAGTTTAACTTAACAAAATTGACTTAAATTTGTGTAAACTTGCCTTAGGACAGAGCAGACGTAGAAACCCGCGGGGTGCAACGTCATAAAATAACCTCAGAAGAAGAAGAAGAAGGGAAAAAATATTAAATTCAGATCATCGCCAATCCACTGCTGTAATAAACTCGATTTCATTTGTTTCGGCATAATTAACACGTCTTCTTAAAACTCACAGTGTGATCACTCATTATGAATAACAGGGCAGTACTAAAGGCAAACAAGCGCTTTCAAACACATAAATCTATATTCTTGTTCAGACACGGCAACAATGGTTGTTCATACGAATATTTTAAAAGGAATACGCCGGTACTCTTACACTTCCTCTCTTGATACTGTCCATCCTAGACGATGATGGGTTGAACGAAATGCTGGTGGTATTAATTTCAACACGACAAAGTTATTGTCTCTCTGCAAAATATCGATTTCTCAACTGACAAACAAAAAAGACAAAAAGTAGCCTAAATTAGATATTTTAGGTTTTATATCCCATTTAGGTATATTTAGGTTTTTATACCCCATTTAGGTATTTTAGGTGCCACAGGGTGAATCCTATGGACATGATTCGGAAAAGTGTATGAGCGCTTTTTGTTTTGGAAGTAAGAAAAAAAATAGGTAAAAACCTAAAAATCCGGTCCCTATTACTAAGAGGCCTGCTAATATTTTTGTATTTTAATATTATCAAATCAAGGGTATGTATATTCCAATCTGACGATCACCTCAGCAAGTGAAAGCCTGGCATGTTGTCATGGTAGCTCAATGGTAGAGCATCGGCGCGTTAAGCCGAAGATCCGTGTTCAAATCCCGGTTATGACATAAAATTTTTCAAGCTGATTCTTACTTGCATTAATATCCCAGACATGGATTTAATGTCTATTTCCTTTCCTTCCACTTAATTAAGTGAAAGCCTGTCGGATCTGTCCATTAGCCATCATGGGATCTGAAACTGTGACTTTCTGCTATGCTACCTCTGCTATGCTTAGCCACCATGCTAGATCTTTCTTAGGTCTACTATGCTACCTCCTCAGCCACCATGGTAGATCATTCTCATTCTTATTCTAAATTAAAATTATGAGTATGCCATTAAATTAAATCTGCTATGTGTTCATTTAAATCTCACGGTATAAAACATTGTTAATAAAAAAATGTTTCACTGATTTCAGCTAAAGAAGTTTTATCAAGAGAAAAAGGATCGGCTGGGTTATACTAATTCAACTGTAAGACATGCTATAAAGGAAGCAGAAGCAGTGGTTGATAAGAAGGAAATTGGTTTACAAGAAATTAATTTCTGGCTTCATGAAGTGCTACCTGCCTTTGATCTAAGAATGTGAATAAGAAAAGCAATAGATCCAGAGCATCATCATTGCACTTGAATGACTATATCTATTATGTACATGTATATCTATATCACACTATTATTGATTGACTCCTAGAAATAAAGATTAAAATAACAGACAAAATAAAACTTTTATTTCGTCCCTGATCATTGTCAAAGCTAAGGGCCAGTATTACCACCGGCCAACAATTCCTCCCGATAACTTAACTGGAAGATGCCTTGTAATACCACTGCTGAACTGCTACCAGCAAGAACGCAGTAAAAATTTGTAAAATGGTCCTTACCTCATTGAGCAGAGAGGTGTGTTTGTTGTAGTTCGGTAGTCCTCCACTAGGTGTGGCAGCTCGGATTTGTATTTGTACAATTAAATTACATAATAACACATCGTTTTAAGTGCATGAATTGATTTGTGCAATTTTATTTCATTCATATGTAAGCCAAAAACGACATTTTTGTGTAAATTAAATCTTCCAGCATCAATTCTGATATTCAGGTGGCCAGGAAGGTTCAGAGTGCTGCCATCTTGTTTCAACAAAGATTCCCTAACTAGCAGTTGGCATTTTGTCAGCCACTCCATCCTCCTGCTAATGATATAAAATTATTATTATTATTATTATTATTATCTGGAAGTTGTCTTGCCAGACAGATTTTGTCAGGAGACCATAATACGCAATTCTTGGCCAAGTTCCAGATAGGTTCACTATCTGGTTGATAAATATTATATCAAGTGGTTGTCATACAGGCCCTAAGGGTTTCAGTAACCTTCTTTGGTTTTAATGGAATTTTTTGAAATTTTGTATTAGAAACTCTCCACTACCTACTGCCTGATTTAAACAACATGCGACTTGTGACAGTTGGTGGAAAGGTATTTTTCTATGGCTCTGCTAAAGATATGCGAAATGTTTGCAATTTGGAGCACAGCTAAGCAGCTGACGCAGACACTCAAATACAAGTAATACAATGTAATGTTTTCCCAATTTTCTGCTTTGAGTGATCTGTCTCAAGTCGCAGGTTGTTTAAATCAGACTGTAGGAAATTATGTAAACACATGTATACTTTATACATGATTCTAAAGGGTCGTGATTAGAGCCAAAAATTTCAAAATTTGATTTTCATCCATTTTTGTTTGACAAACTGGTGTTTACTTTATAAAAAATGGATGCTTAGTTTTTGAGCTAATTAATTCTTTAGTGAAATGCTGCATACTTGTAAAATTCAACCACTGTACGTTGTATGAGACCCCAAGTTTAAATGCCCTAGTAGCACAGATCGTTGGGCCAATGTTGGGAAATGATTGCCATGTTTCGTTGGTCAACGGTTATGAATGTCCGTCGGGGTTCCGTTGCCAAGGAGCGTTTTATCCAACCAATTGCCAACTGTAGCCAACCAATATACAACAAAATCCCAACAGTTGGGAGACATCTATTAGGTAATGGTGGAACTACTAGCAGCGCAGAGACATCTGGCGGAAATACTAGAAGCACAGAAAATTTAATTTTTTATTTTCCCTTTCATCCGTTTTCTCCTCTCTTCCTCCTCTTTTCCCCATTACCTCCCTTCTCTCCTTCACCCTACCTACCTATTCCTATCGTATAAAATTCGCACCTATGGGGATTCGATCCTAGGACCGCTAGTGTTATAGTCTATCGATTTAACCACTTCGCCATTAGTGACCGTTGCAATAAAATCGAGAATTCTTCTAGCCTATTTACTACAGAGATGTGTAATACATGATAAATAGTAAGAAGGATATAGCCTACCTCTCGTATTTTGAATATTTGATGTGAATATATGATAATGTTATTTTCAGAGAACAAATAAAGGGCCCTAATATTAATAGAAGTAAAAACACCATTCGGATTCTTCAACATATCAAGATGGCGAATCTTGATGTATCTTCATCGCCTACATGATGACCTACAAACTAAGCCGGAAATTGCCGAAGACTGGCAGGAAGAGGTGGAGAAGTAAATTTTTAGCATGTAACGCGCACAAAGAGCTCGAATAATTAATGAATTAACACTGTTTTATTTTATAGGAAATGAAAATTTAACGCTTATAATGTTATTTCAACACTTTTTAATTTTAACATAAATGCGATTATATTCCAACGGAATGTATTGCTGGGCCAACAACCCTGTTGGTTGGTAATGCCAACGGAGGCTTAGCCAACGAATAAATCCGTTGGCAAAACCGAGGAAATTACAACCAACCTTTTCCCAACATATCCCTTCCATGCCAACCAAATCCCTCCGTTGGGCCAACAAAGTGTGCTACTAGGGTGGAGGGAATACTTCTATTCCTTTTTTAAAATATATCTAATACTTCTAAGTGATTGGTAGGCTATTTATTACTATGAAATCTCCTAGTATAATTAACCCTATTTTACTTTCTAGTATGCTAGGGTTTTAGTTACAGTATTTATTAATGAAATTTACATTCATTTACCGTTTGCTATACAATCATTCATATGTATTCATACATATGAGTATATACATACTATTCATATACTATTGGTTGGCAAGGAAATGCACTCTGCCACTACACATAAAGAAGACTTTTATAGCAAGCTGCAATAGCCTTGATAACGACCACGGCAAGACATCTTACGGGGGAAAGTCATTAAGTAAGTCACAAAAGATAATAAAGAAATAATTTACCATGATAATCATTTGGAAACAATTTTTATTTCTCCACATAATCTCCAGCAACGTTGATGCACTTACCCCATCATTTTATTAGAGCCCCAATTCCAGCTGCATAAAATTTTTGGGTTGCTGTCTCATCAACAGTAGGACTTCATCTTGAACTTGGGATACAATTCAACAATTTCGTTGTGAAGTGCTACAGCATCCACCTTACAGCCCAGACTTAGCCCCAAGTGATTTTCATCTGTTTGGTCCACTGAAACAACATCTTGGAGGCAAACTACTATAGATCTTCCTGTATGACTTCAGATTTTCCTGGCATACTGTATGCAGAACTTCCTCTCAGGTTTGCAACCAGAAGTTTGACATTTTTAAATGTTATGGATATTAGCAACCTTGTTGAATGGAGTTCGCCAATCAGAGAACAGTTGTACTACTCCCAATTCTAATCAGGGCCAACTTTTCTCTTCTGTCCTTCTGGTCCTGGAGGAACTTGTTTCAGGCCTGGTTAATGATGAAACACACATTTCTATTCAAGTTGGCTTCCTCTAGTTTTATTTCCATAGAATTCCCTGATAGGCCAGTATCTTGGTGAGAACTATAGCGTTAGCAGTAGCAGACCACACTATTAATTCAGGACAAACTTCAAGGGCGCAGAGAGTAATTTGCTAAATATCACACATAAATGGCTATTATTATTATTATTATTATTCAATCTCTTATATTCCACAGCATTAGTATTTTTGTATTTCCTTCTTTCTTCCATCTTCTTTAACATCTCTTGTGTTACCCACGGTTTCCTATTTATTCTGTCTATTTTTCCAACTTTGTTCTTCAACGTGTCCAACAAAACATTTTTTACACTTTCCCACTCACTTTCTACAGATTCACCAACATTTTTTATTTCATGTAACTGTGTTTCCAATGACTCTTTAATCGAGTCCTTGTCATTTCGCAGTTTTTCTAAGTTCCATCTTGGATTTCTTTTACATGTCCGCCTAATCCTTTTCAGCCTAGTCTTTATGTCTGCTACAAGAAGATTGTGGTCTGTGTTGATGTCAGCATTTGGAAGAGTCTTCACATCTTTCACACTGCCCCGGAATCTCTGCTTGATGAGAATGTAGTCAATCTGGTACCTATTAATATCCCCAGGGCTTTTCCAGGTGTACAACTTTGTTTTCCTCTTCTTGAACCAGGTATTGGTTATCACCATATCATATTGTTGGCAGAAGTCAACAAGCCTATTACCTCTTTCATTGCGCTTCCCTAATCCATAAGGACCAACAATTTTTTTCTCTTGTCCTTCTCCTATGACACTGTTGAAATCTCCCATAATTATGGCATTCACTTTACCTCTTCCTTCTTGGTACAATATTTCGCCTATGTCTTCATACATTTTATCAACCTCTGCATCGTTGTGATCTGAAGTTGGCATATACACTTGCACTATCAAAACATCCACTGAATCTGCTAACTAGTAGTCTGAACCTAGAGCTACGTGAAAACCTGGTGAAGTGTTATATTTGGAGTATTGCTTTGTATGGATCAGAGACATGGACTTTGAGGAAATTAGAGAAGAAATATTTAGAAAGTTTTGAAATGTGGTGCTGGAGACAGATAGAAAATATAAAGTGGATGGACATGGTGACAAACGAAGAGGTTCTGAGTAGAGTGGGTGAGAAGAAGTCAATCATACACACAATTCGTCAGAGGAAAGCAAACTGGGTTGGGCACTTTCTCAGAAGGAACTGCTTATTACATGATGTCGTAGAAGGAAGATTGGAGGGTACAACTAGACTTGGAAGAAGAAGAATTCAGCTGTTGGACGATTTAAGGGAAAAGCGGAAATATTGGATGCTGAAGGAGGAAGCAGAGGATAGACAGTTTTGGAAAACAAAATTCGCGTACCAAGTTTGAAAACCTGCCGGAAGGCAGAATACTTACTACTACTACTACTATTATTATTATAATCATATTATTATTATTTTGTCATTAAGAATAAAATAAAAGCAATAGATGTCAAAAAACAATACTATAGAAATATTTGGTTTAAATTAAACTAAAAGACTTTGAGTAAAATTTCCAAAATTGTTCATAAATGTCAAATTCTTTGCATTAAAAAAATTCGACTCTTACCCCTTCTAGTGTTGTGGGGATGTATATCTTGCCTAAGTTGTATAACTGAAAAGTTATGCTTAACATGTAATAAAGAGTTGTAAATGCACATGTTAATATCAGTCCAAAATGTTAGATTGACAAACAATGGCCTAAAGTGGTCTAAGTTATTTGAATTGCTAATTATTCTAGTCCAGTGTGAGAGAGCAGGTGTATTTTGAGACTCCATTTTTGGGTAAATTTCTTGCTACATACATCACATACAAATGGTTAATGTCCAGTGTGAGTTTGCATATGCTTTGTGAGAGTCCCTCTTTCGAGAAATTTCTTGGTACATATATCACACGTAAATGGTTTATGTACAGTGTGAGTTAACATATGCCTTGTGAGAGTCCCTCTTTCGAGAAATTTCTTACTACATATATCACACGTAAATGGCTTGTACCCAGTGTGAGTGTGCATATGTGTTTTGAGACTGCCACTTTGGGTAAATTTCTTGCTGCATATATCACATATAAATGGTTTCTGTCCAGTGTGAGTTAGCATATGCTTTGTGAGAGTTCCTCTTTCGAGAAATTTCTTAGTACATATATCACACGTAAATGGCTTGTATCCAGTGTGAGTGTCCATATGTGTTTTCAAATGCTGTGTTGTAGAAAATTTCTTGGAGCATATATCACATCCAAAAGGCTTGTGTCCAGAGTGAATGTACATATGTCTTTTGAAATGGTGTGTTGTGGAAAATTTCTTGGAACATATATCACATGCAAATGGCTTGTATCCAGTGTGAGTTAGCATATGTATGTTGAGACTCCCTTTTTGGGGAAATTTCATGCTACATACATCACATATGAATGGCTTATGTCCAGTGTGAATGAACATATGTGTCTTGAGATTCTCTCTTCGGGAAAATTTAAAGGTACATATATCACACGTAAATGGCTTATGTCCAGTGTGAGTGAGCATATGTTTGTTGAGATCCCCTTTTCGGGAAAAGTTCTTGGTACATACATCACACGTAAATGGCTTGTGTCCAGTGTGAGTGACCAGATGTTGTTTGAGATTCTGTAATCCCGAAAATTTCTTGGTACATATATCGCACTTAAATGGCTTCTGAAGTGTGTGAGTAACTACAATATGTCTTTTCAAAACCCCTTTTTCGGAAAATTTCTTGGTACATATATCACACGTAAATGGCTTCTGACCAGTGTGAGTTATTATATGTCTTTTTAAGTCGTTATTTTGAGAAAATTTCTTGCTACATATTTCACACGAGAATTGTTTGTCTGTAGTACGAGATAGCTGTTTACTGTTTCCAGCAGAGGATGTGTTTGTACATACAACATGCGAGTGCGATTGCATTAGCGGATCATCTTTTTCATTATTTACTTGCGAAACTCCTGAAATCTGCTCTAAGTTGTGAATGGTGCTGCATGCTGTAGAATCAGTGTAGTCTATATCCTCAAATTTCACTTGCTGTGTCTGTATTGTATCAAATGTAATTGCGATAGGTTCACTCTTCGTTTGTGTTTCAAGAATCTCTTCCTTAATTTCAATCTTAGTATACCCTGGTTTATGTAGAGGCTCCATTCTGTATCACACACAACTTACATTAATCAAATGATTATACTTTATTGAACTGAAAGTATATTAATAGTTTCTACCTAATTGTGGCAATATTCCATAATCTCGCTGGCTATTTGTACATGTCGCCTATTATCTGAAAGGCAAAAACACCAGCTTCTGCACGGTCAACAAAGTCTCTCACTGCAGTGTGTTGTGTGAGATGCCCAATCAGCGTATTCCTTTTCACAGAGCTCGAGAGCTGTGGCAGTGAGCTACTACAGTTACAGTTTTACAGTGAACCCCCCTAACCCCATTGATTAAAAAAAGGAAAATTGTACAATTTTTTTAAATCTGCTTATAAGTTACTTAACATGAGTATAAAGCGTGGGAAGCTTAAAACTCGTTATTGTGCATCTTAATTTTTAAAATTTTTCGGGGGAGGACCCCCGAACCATCCTCTCCCTAGGGGGGGTCCAGATGTTATAACCCCCCCATATGGTCGGCCTGGTTACGCCTATGTTTTATGGTACGCCCTATTGGCAGCATTGGGAAGTCAGATCGATTCTTTGACTGTTAATTCATGTAGTATGCCGTGATCTCTAACGAGTTTACCTGTAACAATCATGTGTCAAAATATGGAGGAAGTTGACATTGGATTTTATCCAATATTATTTCATTATTTTCACATGATCCAGAACTTCAGGATATTTTTCTGGCTACGGGCCGCGCTTCTAGCGACGCCACGCGGCACGACGATGTAGGCATACCGTACTATAAGAAAACAAAGTAATAAGCAAAAAGTAATAACAAAACAAACTAAATTATTGCTCGGCCCCCTGTCTTACTTCCCACTCAGATCTTTGGCGAATTAAGTAAGTCTACCTTGATGTCTGCAGTAGGCCATATGGATAACAACCTCGCAACTCTATACGTTATAAAGTTTAAGTTATAGCTAACCTCTCACTCATGTAACCTGAGAGAATGTACTATCTTACAGTAATATCGGTTACCTGTTGCCTTCTTTATATCCAGTTTTGTTCTGCAAAACTTCTCATATACGATAACTTATTTCACAATTAATCACAAACTGCCACACAGATGCAATAGCACTGAAAACTGAAAAGACAACCCTTAAGCACGGCGTTCAGATCATAAACCTGCGTAGTTCACCATTGCCGCCGCGTGTTGGCGCTAGCTCCGTTAGTACTGGCTGGTCGCACCCCAAGTAGCGCACACTCAACCATCCCTCCCACCCAAAGTTTCGGGGACGTCTTAAGCGGCCCATAGACGATCAATATTATCAATAATATATGGCAGGATAATTGATATCGTAAATAATATTGACCGTCTGTTGAAAATATTGAAAGATTGCGCTATATATTGCGTCAATCAACAAGAGTTTGATTTTTATTATTAACGATAATAATAACTTAAATAATAATAATAATAATAATAATAATAATAATATTTATTTACCTGTCATTAAACTTATACAAAGTAATAGACTTCATCAATATAAAAATTGTAAAACTATTAAGATACCAGATCAAATTTGTCTCATCGAACTCCTATATAGTGTAAAATGCCTTGCTTTTAGCCATTGCTTAGTTATTATTTTAAATCTTTTTGAATTAACATTTCTGGCATCTGGTGGGAGTTTGTCAAAGAGTTTAATTCCAACATGCTTAAACTATTCTTACATTTATTTAATATTACAAAATTAGGGACTAAATTATTTTTATTTCTTGTTTCGTATTGATGTATATCTGAACTAATATTAAAATTCTGGTAATTCTCTTTGACATACTGTAGCACGTATAATGTAATAAAGAATATTGTCAAGGTCATAATGTTCAAGGTCAAGGTCATAATGGTCATAATGTTCAAAGGTCATAATAATTGAACATTATGGGGTTTGGGGTTCTAATGTTTGGGGAACATTATGGGGTTCTATAAAATGGGGTTTGCAAGATTCACTATTTTTAATGCTCTTTATTACTCTTATGATCTTTTTTGCCAGAGAAACTTTTCTGCCACCAGCAGAATTTCCCCATAGCAGTATACTATACTACAAGTGAGCATGAAAGAAGGCATAGTATCCCTTAATGACCCAATATTGGTATATAATTTTAATTTACTTATTAAATGGGTAACTCTTGATAGTTTTATACAGTGCCTTATCAGTGGCGTAGGAAGGTGGTGCGGGGGGTGCGGGCCACCCGGGGGGGGGGTGACAAAATAAAAATGTGTCTTTGTAAGTAAAAAATCGCTCAAGGGAATTTTTAAAGAAAATAATAATATTATTTAAAACAATTAAATAAGCTTAACAACTTTCTACAAGTCAACATGCGCATTGAAACTTCTTTTAGTTTTAAATGCAGTCAACAAAGGTAATAAAACGCGGCTGAACTGGCCGCTGTGTTGATACGAACAATAATATTATGGTTAGGGTGAGGGGTGTTTATTTTTGTCGATGCTTGTCTCTGCAGTTTTATTAATTTAAATGAGACTTCAACAATCGGTGATATTTTATATCACTCAAGCTGCATCCAATTCTACCCGCTGCGGCAGTCATGACTTTGACGAAAATAAACTTAGAATGTGAGTTGACTCCGAAGTCTCTTTCAATCTAGATTTTGAACTGGGATGTGCGCGTATTTAAGAATAGATTATTGATAATACAGTTCCGTAAAATAGTTACAATACTTGTTCATGAAATTTATTAGGATTAACCTATACAAAAATGATGTATAATTCTCATAAATTCCTCTGCTCAAATAAAAGTTAGCATCCCCTTAAAAATAAGAGAAAGTTGTCGTCAATCTTCGTGTCACATCCCCAAAAGGTACCTAACCCAAATACAAAATTTTGTTTTTGTACGATTTTCCGTTGCAAGAGGCCGTATTGCAAAGAGCGCGTATTCAGAGTGGGTGGCTTATAACTACCCTTCAGAAAATTATTTCGAATAAGTGTTTCAAATAAAAGTTTTAGCTCTTACTATAAACAACCCACGTGCAAAATTTAAAGAAAATCGTTAGAGCCGTTTTCGAGAAAACTTTTTTTATGCGAAAGTAAGGAAAACTTGTCTCCAATCTTCGGTTCACATCTTGAAAGGTATCAGACATAAATACAATTTTTTTTTTCCTTTTATCAAAATTCATCTTTCCAAAGTTCGAGATTTCGCTTGGAAAACAAAATATAAAAATATAAAAAATCACTCAAAAAATAAAAATTTGCACAATTTCGGGAGTGAATTTCGCCTACATGTTCGCTTTATTAACGGTAATACCCACAGTCTGTCGCTCACGAAAACAATGTGTATCTGTCTGTCTATAACATATTTTAGATTTATAATAATAATAATAATAATAGGCATAATAATAATAATAATAATAATAATAATAATAATAATAATAATAATAATAATAATAGCATTTATTGTCGTTTAACAGTACAATGTACAATGTACAGCATAATGTGCCTGATATGTATGTCTTTCCTTAATCCTAACAAAATTGACTGAATTAGGTTAACTATGTCTTATATGCACCATTGGTAGCACTGGTTACAACATGGCGGCAACATGGTAACTCGAATCGCTTTATTAATGGTTGATTCATAGTATACCATGATTTCGGAGCTTAGTTTTATTTTTATATAACAAAGTAATTATTACTAATTTTGCATAATCCGTTGAGTTTACGAGTTACGTCAGATAAATTTGTTGCAGCTGCATCTATCGATAAACTCTTAAACTCTCGTGGGATTACCTTTGACTATCCAAAAAATAACACTTGAACTGTTCCATCTTTTAATAATTTAAATGGAGGGGGGGTGACAAGAAATTTTCCGCACCAGGTATCACCTAAGCTTGCTTGTGCCCAGTGGTGATATTCAGCCGGTTCGCACCGGTTCGCGAGAACCGGTTGTTAAATATCTTGTAGGTTCTCCGACCCGGTAGTTTCACAATGAGTGATTGCCTTTTTCCAAGATCAGATTAACGCCAATCGACAACAGTGATAATCCATATATGAATTTGCTAGAACCAAAACACGCCATTTATGTTCGCTAGCGGTGGACTACCACCATAGGTAGTGGGCCTGCGGTTAAGTTGGAAATTTTTAACCACTGGCCGACAAGGTGGAAGGCAACCGTGCTACCAACACCTCCCGGGTGGGACTCGAATTTAATTCTTCAAAGTTTATTATTATGGGGACCTTTGGAGGAAAGATATTAGGTAACAACTAAAATAAAATAAAATAAATTAAAATAAAGTAAAACAAGCAATGACTATTGAGTAGCACTGCATTTTGTAGGCCTACATGTACAGTACTTCTCTCTATAAATTCTTCAACAAGCAAAATCGAAAACCAACTTTTCCCCGTTATCCGTATGTAGGGCTACACTTAGAAGAGCAATGTGTGAAATTAACTCTTCTCTATAATATTGTCGAACGTAATAACGTCTTCAGTCTTTTCAAAGCGGAAAAAAGTATTTCGGAAAATGCTGGGAAAACTGGCATTAACAGAGTAAATTTGTCGTAGGCTATAAATTTGAAGGATTCAGAAACAATTGCAAACGATCGCGATCGTACCGTAGGCTAATTTAATTGAAACAAGGGAGATCATGTTACTTGTGTCAACGCTTGTATAAACCTATAGGCTAGCCTGATTTTGGTTTTGCACCGACTAAACGTGATTTTTTCGTAATAATAGGCCTAATAATTATTATAATAAATATTTAAGATAATTCACAGCAAATTATTGGGTGCGCTTGAGCCCCACGGGCACATATAAGTTGGCGCCACTGGACAAAATAGCATATTAGGCTATTTCGAATCAACATCAAATACCCTGATGAGAACCGGTTGTTAAACTGTTTGAATATCACCACTGCTTGTGCCTTATATTTGACTGGTGGCCAGCAGGTGGAAGGTAGCTGCTGCCACTTTGAATATTTAAATTCTAGTGCTTAGGTTTATCATGCAAATTTAATTTCAAAAGTTTAGTTGCTTTCCAAGCCGAGAATTGTGAAACACCTGTTTCCTGTGATAACCTACTCAGACATTTTCTTGGGCTATGTTCTAACTTTTGTGCTATCTCATTGAGTTTTTCCTCTGTGTGCACACGGCGAGTTCTTTTGGGTTTCTTATCAAGAACAGAACCCGTTTCTCTGAATCTGTTTACAAGTTTATGAACTGTCTCTCTGTTTAGCACAGGGATACCAGGGAGTCTTCTACAAATAGCCTTGTCACTTCTCTACAAGACTCTGTTCGCACGTAGGAATCATACATGAATATGCGGTGTGCTAAAGTATACACACTTCTTGGCATTATAACAGAACTATCACAATTTAACCACAAAGAACAAAACAAGAACTTGTGCTAGCAACAACCGCACATGCACTGACACAGAGAAAGGCAGGAGCCAGGAACGGTGAGAAACAATGTGCGCATGTGGCTACCTCCACCGGTTGGCCGGCCACCAGTCAAAAATAAGGCACTGTACATACAGATTCTGTATGAGTGTACTAATTTAACTTTTTATCCAAATTATTTCCTAGTAGTTTTACATACGTGTCATTATTGCCATTGTTAATATTCAAACTGTGCAATGTAGTAAATATTGCTTTGTCTGTGGGTAAAATTGCTCAAAATTGGTTCTGTTCTGTGTTCACAGTCTTGCAGTAAACGTCAAAAGTGGCTACAAAGGGAATAGAAAAAAAAATGAAAATTAATTTTAGATGTATCGTGATGTATCAGAGTTTAACAGCTTTATGGAGTGTCAAGAATAAATGAAAAAAGTGAATATGAACATTTGCTTAGTATATAGTGACAAGTATCTGGATGCTGATAAGTTAGAGTCAGTTAAAAAAATTAATTCGTTGAGCACTAACTTCAGAAAGGAATTGAAGCAGATAGAGGATTCTGAAAAAAGCAGTGCTGGAACAGATGACATAATAGAACCAGCTGTGAACTAACTTATTGGGCAATCATATTGCCTTATGTGGGTTGACCCAGCAATATTCTTGTGCAATATATTGATAATAATAATGACCGCCTATGGACCGCTTTAAGCATTCTGCCTAAATTTAGCATGTGGTGTCAGAGGTGTGTTTGCTCTCCTCACACAGCAGGCCCCAATTTTACTCCAATCGGGACAAGTTTCCTGGGTGCAGTTTTCCCTCATTGGATTAACTTTAAGCTCTTATCATCTTCATCCCATCCTTGCCATATTCGACATGAATATTTCTCGGAGGTGGCCAAGGCATTGAGTTGTTCACCCATCCATGACCTTGTCTGTGATCCAAAGGTAATCCCTCACCCTACAAGTTGCAGTCCTGCATGGCCTGGGCAGTGTGGGCCACATAAACAACATGAAAGGAATTGAGGAGAAAGAAGAAGCAGTCTGTGTAGAAAATCAAGGAAAACTTCATTTTGTCCAAGTGAAGTAACTGAATAAATGTGCTTTCTAAATACTGCAGATAAGTGATAACCCCATATCCCCTATGTGTTGTATTCCTCCTTCCTCTTCCTGTACCACAAATAAGGCCCATCAAATGTTTTAAGATCTTTTGACTTGTAAATATCTTTAAAACCGTTCACTTGTTAAAACTGCATGTAACTGAAATACGTCAGCTCTAGGCAAATTAATGTACAAACTACGGTAGGGTACACGAAACGTCTGATGCATGTTGTGTAAGTCTATCTATTTATCTCTGGAAATACCAAATTTTTAATAAAGATCTACCCCGTATTTCACATCTTTCAAGCCTCTTATAGCAAGAAGTTAAAATATAAAGTTAAATGCATTGAAACCGTGGAGTGCTGAAGGGGCTAAAGCTTCTCCCAGCCCCCCGGATTTGAATGATTCTATTTAAATTGTGTCATTTCCATTGAAGTTCAATTAGTGACATGAATGCCAGATAGTTTAAACATTTCACATACAATGTTTAAAATCGTTCATTGGATTTCAGTTTTTCAGGCTATATAATAGAAATTAGATAACAATTTCAAATGCATTAGTTTTCAGTGTAGCGTCATGTTTACGAATCAAGTCCAAATCCTGCTGCACACAATTTGCTCTAGGGTTCATAATGGCAGAATATGATAACATCTTATGTTAATTTTATGTTTGCACGGTATGTGCGCATTCCTACTTTATTATTAATTTTATGTTATGAGACGATTGCTATTTTGCAATTGAATTACTCCACCCATATAATTATAATGAACAAAATAAGTTTATTATATAAACTTATTAATTAGAATAATAACATAAATATTAATCAATTATAGCTTTGCATTTCTAATAACATTATAGGAATAAGTTAAATTCACTAAAATTATCTGAACAAGTTACAGCAGAAATGGAATAAGAACATAATATTTGCAATATCATGTTCCGGCTGGACTTGTGTGAATATTGAAACGAGACAGATTTCCCGGAACGTAAGAATAGGCTTAAGAACTATACTAAAGGATCTCAGTGGGGTGTAGGAGACAGTCATTCATCACGAAACTCACTGCTATTGAACTAAAAACGTAGAGAAAGAAGAGCTTACTGGCTCTATTGAAATTTAAAGACTTAGTAAGTGGGAAAGTTCTTACTCTATGGCGCTTCGGGGAATCTAGCATCATTTCTGGGTACTGACAGCGTGGGCAAGTACTGCCATCCACGTGTATTAGCGTCTATGCTAGGTAAGGAGCATAGCCAATGAAATAAGGGTTTGTATCTGAAGATTCTGATACACAATGTAATTTGCTGTAAACATAGCTATTAGAGGCTAAAAGAAATACAAGGCGTATTGGACTTTGAACGATGAGAAGTGGGGACACGCAGAAATTGGTAAGGACACTCTCTCGTCTACGCTCTAAGTGAGTGGAGGCGATCTTCTCAGCATCTAGCTTCCGACTTAATAGAAGTCGGGAAGCTATTAATATTCTTCGGTCAGTAAATGATTTAAGTATCATTTACTGCAGTATTATTTAAATCTACGAATATATTCAGGTTTGAGGTACGGCTTAATTACAGCTGAGTACCAACTTAAATTCAGTGTGTATCAAACTGTAAGTACCAGTGAATCAACGACTTTACAAGGCATTCTTGTGAATACGCGAGGTTAGGGAGAAAGACACCTTAATAGCGAAATCCACTCATCTGAAGTCGAAGTTCACATACGACGAATATTCTACAAAAAGCCTATTAACTGTTCTGTAATTATATTAAAATAAACAACACTCATACCAGTTAACCAGGGAGTTTTAATTGCATAAGAATATAAAGTAGACTGTTTCTAAGAGCTATAAATACCCAGATTGTGCCCCCGATGATACTGAAGATAACCTCTGCTCTGACTGTAGCGACACCGTGGCTGTAATTGGTTTTGCAACCCGCGAACCGTTACATACGTGGCTTACCCAATCGATGGGGCTTGAAAAGACTCGAAGCTAAATTGTGTTGAATCAGAATATTTTAAATTAAAACAATAACTGTTACACGCATCATTAAGTAGAGACTACAGACATTGCAACGAATAACGGGATAGATAAATTCAAGATCCGAGTAAGAAGAATCAGGAGTGGGCAGACCGAAGATAGAATACCGGAGCAGCAGTAAAAAGCCTTGTAAAAATCTAGTTTATAAGAGGGTATTATTGCTAGCTATAAGAGGGTATTATATGTATTTGTGTTTTGTGAAGGGTTTGATTTATATGTATGCAAAGGTGAGTGAGCATGATTTTTATACATTGAGTGATCCCAGTGCAATAAATAAAGCTAGGGTTGTGTAGAAATGATGACGTTAAGGAACGGAAAAGCCGTAATTTCAAATATGGAAAATGAGGAAATAAATAACAGTCAAGATGTGCTAACTGATAGTGAGATAGACCAAATTCAAGGGAACGAAATTGTAGTAGGTAACCAGGGAATTAATAGTAATGAATCTGAAATGCTATTAGATAACGAAAGCCTAGTAATTAATCAGGAGACTAGTGAGGAGAGGGAACCAGAGATTTCATTAGTTCAGGAAGATAGGCCTTGTGAAAATACAATGTCGAACCAGGTACAGGGGGGAGAAGGGATATCTGCGTTAATGGCGATGATGATCAAAATGGAGGAAAATAGTAGGACATTAGCTAAACAGTTAGGAGAAAAGATGGATAGGAATACAAAAGATAGTAAAGAGGAAACTAGAAAGATAGGGGAGAAATTGGATAGGAGTACCAGTGAGATGAGGTTAATGATTGATCAATTATCTGATAAATCAAAGAAAACTGAGGATAGGGTAAATAAACTCTCAGACGAATGTAAAGTAACAACTGTAAAATTAACTAAAAGAATCGACCATGTGCAAAACAAAGTCGAAGAAAATAGAAAACAGTTGGAACAGAAAATAGAGCAGGATATAAGAACCCAGAATAAAAACTTGGAGGATAAATTAGTTCAAGCTTTGTCAGTGGATATGGGGGTAATAAGTACTAATATTCAAGGGCAGGTAAATGACATTGAAACTAAACTAAATAAAATAGTTGCAGTACAGAATAATGTGACTAAAGAGGTTAGTGATCATGCTGATAAACTAAATAGGATGAGTAATGACATTTCTTGTACCGGAATTCAGGCTAATGGTAGAGGGGTTTGTTCTCAATTAATTCAGTGTTCGAATGGGGAAAATAACCACCCACACGGGAGTCAAGATAGTGAACTGAGGACTCCGAGCATAAGCCTAGAATCAGAAAATTCGCGAGGTGACCTAGGCCTACACGACAATGTTGTTATCCCCGTAACTGGTTATAATAATACCCATGTAAATAAAATCGCGGATTTAGATTGGCCTTTGCCTTATTATAATGATGAGAAAAATGCTAATCCTCATGAATTTATAAGAGAGCTAGAGACATACTTTAAAGTTAAAGGCATTCGAGAAGAATTTAAGATATTAGTTGTTCAGAGGTCGCTTGGAGGTAGTTGTAAAGACTGGATGCTAGTTGTAATGAGAGAGGGAGTTGGGTACCAAGAATTCAAAAAGTTATTTATGGATAAATATTGGAGCGATTCACGTCAGAGTGAAGCTAGGACTGAACTCTATTCAGGGCATTATAATGAACAAGGGAAAATGTCGTGTACTGAACATTTCGTAAGACTTATAAAATTAGCCAAGTCGCTAAATATAGTTTCCGAAAAAGAGGTCATCCAAATTGCAATGAAACACTTCGGTCCAGATATTCATAAATTGTTAACTGTGGCAAGACCACAAACTTACGCGCAGATGCTTAGCTTGTTAACGGAGTTTGAGGAGGGCGAGAGAGCCATAAAGAAATTCCATAGTTATCAGCGATACCATAACCCTCAAAATCGTGGAGGAAATCAAGCACAGTACGCAGGTGCCAGCCGAAATAATGAGAATTATAATGATGGTAATGGTAGGCCTACACAAGGTTATCAGGATGCCAGGGGAAATAAGCCATGGACTAATAACGGAAGAAATCAGAATAATTCTAATTACGGAAATGGAAGGAATGAGAGGGTAAATAATAATAGTTACAGAGAAAACCAAAATACTAATAATGGTTTACGTAACACCAACAATAATCACACTGATGACAGAAATAGGTCACGACCTCAAAGCGTGGGAATAAATCACATAGCTTTCCAGGAACAAGAGAGAGGAAATGTAGATCAAGTTTACCGATATGGACAGTTACAAGACGGTCGGTACATTCCTCATCAAAATAACGGGACGGATAATTGTAACCACGTGCCAGATTCACAACATAGATTAGATCCTAATGTGAATGCATTTCATCACTCTCAAGCCGACACAACAGGTGTAGGAAGTGACAGATGTCAGCCCGAGGCTTTAAACTCAGCATAGATGCGATAGCAGGTCATATCTCATCTAACTCGTGCCCAGTGACCTCAGGGGACTCCCCACAAGTAAATAGAAATGATGTAAATACCGTAGAAGTGTCTTATGACTTGAATAAAAAGTTACACCAACAAATCTTATGTCCACCACAGGTTAAAGCATATATAGGAGATTTAAAGGTACCAGTTCTCGTAGATGAAAGTAAAAGTGCTGAAATTCCGGTTCCCACGACTCATGCAACAAATCATCATACATGCTCCGAACGGGAATTAGCTTTCCAAGACGAATGTTCTATTATTGAAAGTTTATCAACTGTGCAATTAGACAATAAAGGGGAAGAATTTTCAATTATGCAGAATGTAGGCCTATCGAGCCCAAGCAATAATATTGAGAATCAGAATGGCGGACCGCCAGATCAGTATCAGAAACGCACGGAAATTGATGAAGTTAATAATACATTTGTAGAGAAAGCATACGAAGTAGGAGCGAGTTATGAGGTAAACATGTGTGAGACAAATGTCCGTGATCAGGGAAATTATAGTGGGGAAAATGGAAAAGAAGGTACTGAAAAATTGCGAGAATCTGATATCTTGGGAATTTTAAGGAGTAAATTGGGCCGCATCACGCCTATTAGGGAACCACAAAAGAAACCTAAACATTACTACCACAAACATAAAAAGAAAAAGAAAAAGAAAAAGAGGGAAAAGAATCTGTCAGATGCAGTAGATAAAAGAATGTCTCGTCTCTAGTTATGGTAATAGAGGACCGTTTATAGTGATTAACATTTCTAATGGTATTTGCTATGAAGTGACTGATCCCAAAACTAATAAAGTAGTGGGACGATACAATCTTTCATTTGTGAGGTCATACAAAGAGTAATCATTTAAAGAGGTGAAACAGCAGTGGAGTAGGCTCGGGTCATTTCACTAGAATTAAGGCACTGAAACTGAGGGTATTATTATTGTAAGTATACATGTCCGCGGAGCAAATATGTAGCGAAATGTAGGCTTTCAATATAACCTCTAAAAGTGTGAAATTCTCTGGACGTGCATAAAATATATCCTATGCCGATTATATTGTTGTTATTTAATTGTAATACGGACCTCGACACTTATATCCGTCGATCTTTTATTGTTGTTATCTCTTTTTAAATCTGGACGTTGTACCAAATAGATCCGGTCACGCTTTTATCTAGGTTAGAATATATTTAATAAGTGTTTTCAAGTGTTTATATTCATAGGGTAAATTAGGTTTTGTATTAATGTTTCATTATTACCTGATGAGGTGAGGTATCTGTGGTCACGATCTAAGATAGCCTACCGTGTGCGAAGGGTGTAGTGTGTGAGAGAGTAAGGAAATATTGTAGTATGAGTAGTATGAATGAAACAGTTGTGCCAGGTATAGGAAATGTCATTCACTCATCAAAACAAATAGTAGTAATGTGAGAAGGGTGGAAAGTATTCCATGTTATAGAATACGAGTTAGCACAAAGGTCATCGTACTGGGATCCATAACAAACTCTGCTCACTTACGTCACACTAAGCACTTCATGTCAGGAGTAAAACAGAATTACTCCGTAAATTTGAAATTTTGAATACAAAACATAAATTTCCGTAGAATTCTCTTGGGCATGTGAGACGATTGCTATTTTGCAATTGAATTACTCCACCCATATAATTATAATGAACAAAATAAGTTTATTATATAAACTTATTAATTAGAATAATAACATAAATATTAATCAATTATAGCTTTGCATTTCTAATAACATTATAGGAATAAGTTAAATTCACTAAAATTATCTGAACAAGTTACAGCAGAAATGGAATAAGAACATAATATTTGCAATATCATGTTCCGGCTGGACTTGTGTGAATATTGAAACGAGACAGATTTCCCGGAACGTAAGAATAGGCTTAAGAACTATACTAAAGGATCTCAGTGGGGTGTAGGAGACAGTCATTCATCACGAAACTCACTGCTATTGAACTAAAAACGTAGAGAAAGAAGAGCTTACTGGCTCTATTGAAATTTAAAGACTTAGTAAGTGGGAAAGTTCTTACTCTATGGCGCTTCGGGGAATCTAGCATCATTTCTGGGTACTGACAGCGTGGGCAAGTACTGCCATCCACGTGTATTAGCGTCTATGCTAGGTAAGGAGCATAGCCAATGAAATAAGGGTTTGTATCTGAAGATTCTGATACACAATGTAATTTGCTGTAAACATAGCTATTAGAGGCTAAAAGAAATACAAGGCGTATTGGACTTTGAACGATGAGAAGTGGGGACACGCAGAAATTGGTAAGGACACTCTCTCGTCTACGCTCTAAGTGAGTGGAGGCGATCTTCTCAGCATCTAGCTTCCGACTTAATAGAAGTCGGGAAGCTATTAATATTCTTCGGTCAGTAAATGATTTAAGTATCATTTACTGCAGTATTATTTAAATCTACGAATATATTCAGGTTTGAGGTACGGCTTAATTACAGCTGAGTACCAACTTAAATTCAGTGTGTATCAAACTGTAAGTACCAGTGAATCAACGACTTTACAAGGCATTCTTGTGAATACGCGAGGTTAGGGAGAAAGACACCTTAATAGCGAAATCCACTCATCTGAAGTCGAAGTTCACATACGACGAATATTCTACAAAAAGCCTATTAACTGTTCTGTAATTATATTAAAATAAACAACACTCATACCAGTTAACCAGGGAGTTTTAATTGCATAAGAATATAAAGTAGACTGTTTCTAAGAGCTATAAATACCCAGATTGTGCCCCCGATGATACTGAAGATAACCTCTGCTCTGACTGTAGCGACACCGTGGCTGTAATTGGTTTTGCAACCCGCGAACCGTTACAGTTAATAATTTTAACTCACCACAGAAGTGAAAGCAATTTAGTATGTTTAATTCTGTATATTACTACATAACAACAAGCAATGTTCTGCCCGTTAATCCATCATTCACTCAGCTTACTGTCTGAATACCATTTTTATAACTCTCATTTGCTACAGCACTTCACACGATGGCTTTAACAACACAAGAAATCCAATACTATCGACGAGCAGATTCAGTTGGGATTAGGCCGACTGGTATGATAACTGTGTATTTCAAAAGTAGAATGAAATGCTTTGTATATTGTGAGGTGTTAAAAATGCAATTTTGAACTTTTTGTAATAAAAAATTGAGATGGAAAATGATGGAGATAATAACAATAATAATAATGTTAATGATGTTTGCAATAGAATAATAACTTCATTGAATAATAATAAGTTGTAAAGAAAATTGAAGAATTAATTGCACCCAGTTTATAATTAATGATGTACAAAAAATTATTAATATGTGTTTTATAATTTTTAGCACCCCCAGATTAAATTCCTGGAAGCACCACTGATTGACACTTTATTCTCTGCTAAAGAAAAAATAAAAAAGAAGGTTGATAGGCTGTCGAGGGCGTGCTCCATACGTTACAACTTGTTTTCATATTTGCAAAGAATAGAAAAGCCAGCATGTATACAGCCTGGCAAGAACAAGTAATGCTCTGGACCACTCCAGCATGGTATGTACGCACCAGGGCAGTTCGGTGTTACCGGAGTGCATAACAGACAAGCCAGAGTGCATTTCTTACAGATTTTTACTCTGTGAATGCTCACAGTAGAATGCAAATAATGCAATGTCTATCAGCGCTTTGTGAAACTAACTCTTATTGGTTGCTGGTGTGTAGTGTAGGTGAAGAGAGACCCAACAAGGGAACAAAAAAGTTGCTGAGCTATGAGGGCTATTTTTTTTTTTTTCACGGTTCGATCGGTCGTGAAATGAAAACCACAGAGAAAATCAAAACTATTTTATTTGGAATATTTAGATACACCTTCCAGCTACTTCTCTACATTGTTGCCGCTCCGAGTGAGATATTTGTCATAGCGTGGTACCAACGTAAACTTTCCGCTAACAATAAAGTCTCCCGCAAAGTGTGAAGTGCGTGCTGTCATTCTATTTCTGCATGCTGAGGGGTGCAATGCAGCTGAAATTCATTGACAAATGAGTATTGTTTACAATTCTGGAAGAAGATCATCGATTGACACTCGCTTCCTTCTCTGGCCGCCTGCATCATGAACGTCTGTACATCCTGTTTCAAAGTTTCTGCTCCATTGCTGCACTTTGCTGTCACTCATGAAAATTTGACCGTACACATTACTCTTTCGTCGATGAATTTCAGCTGCATTGCACCCCTCAGCATGCAGAAATCGAATGACAGCATGCCTCCACATTTGGCGGGAGACTCTATTGCTCGAGGCATGTTTACATTGGTACCACGCTACGAAAAATGTCTCAATCAGAGAGGTGACTATATAGGGAAGTAGCTGGAAGGTGTATCTAAATTTTCCAAGTAAAACAGTTTTGATTTTCACTGTGATTTTTATTTTGCGACCAATTGGACCTTGAAAAAAAATAGCCCTTGTATATGTGTTTAGTTAATCCTCCTAGGCAGAAAGGAAGGTTATTACACATTATCTTGATCCTTCACAGTGTTATCATAATGCTGCTAATACTTGAAGGTGAAGTAAGGGATAAGAGATTGGGAAGTGGTTGGCTTGTTATTTGGGGCGAGAGGGACAATTTCAAAATTTTGTATAAATTTTTTCCAACTTTTTGGTTTACTGTCTTCAGCCACATTACAGGAATTGACCATAAACATACTACAAGACTCGCTCCATATTGTGCATAACCATTTGTATTCTGAATGTTTTAATAAATAGGAAGGGAGTCCTTTATTGCTGCTTTAAAATTCATTTAAAAAAAATGAATATGGAAAATTAGGAAAATATTATCTTTTAAAAAAAAATATAGTTCTTAGGATTATTGTTATTTGGCTGTGTCCTATTGGCATCCTTAATTTTAAGGAGCTATCCTGAAAGGATTTCACCCCCTTGAGTGTAATGATGTCATAGAAATATACAAGATACTGAACATTGCATAGTGCTAATGTGTAATAATTGGGGCTACAATTTACATGTAGAGACAGTCAGAGTTGCAGTATAGAAATAATATTCACTCCCACGATACTAGATTTAGTAGTCATATATACATTTCATTCCAACGATTGTCCAAATCTCTGAATAGTCATGAAATCATAGGACATAAACTGTTTAATAAACTATCTGTATCAACTCAACATACTCATATCATTGTATTTAGAAAAAAATTACATAATTGGTTAGTTTGTAACCCTTTTTATACCTTGGATGAATACTTCAATTGTAATAGTGTAATTTAGCTTAAAATATTTGTTATTTGTAACTTAGAACTTAGTAATTTAGCTGTAGTTTTATATTAATTCTATTTTTAGATTTGTATTAGACTTTGTCTATTGCTGTAATGGCCTAACGATAATTTAATGAATTAATTAATTTATTATTATTTATTTAATCAAAATGTGTAAATAGGTAGGCTACATACATATGGGCTACAAATTCTAAAAATATAAATGGACTAATATTTTTAAATGGTTCGTAATAATGTAAAGAACATCTCTTATTATCAACGTTGCATAGTTATAAAATGAGTACAAATAAATGCTTATTGCTTTAACATGAATGCCACAGAAAAGAATAGAATGCATGCCACATAACTTAAAGGAGAGTCAGAAAACAGAAACATAATATAACATCTAACATGTAAAATTGGGATTTTTTTTAAGCTGTTATACAATTTGGGACACATCTTAATATTGTAGTGGGAACTGCCCATTTTGAAGCTGTGGGTTAAATTTTCAAAACTGAAACTGCGTCTGTTGTCTCTGAAAATTGCTTTGTATTGTACACTCCTCAACACCACATGAAGTAACAGGGACCATCCTAAACCTTGCAACATCTTCAGAAGCTAAATCCAATTCTACCTCTAGATCTGGTTTTCAAAATTTCATAGAAATCCAAGAATCCAGCTTTAGAATACAGATACTATACTTGATCCAAGATGTGTACAGAGCAAAAGTAAACAACCGAATGTGAAAATACAAAGCACAGTTCACAAAAGTTAATTTTTGATATTAATTAGTTGATTGCATACAGTAAAGTCAATTGTATTATCGCCTCGCTCATTGCATTGACAGTTAATATCAAAGAAGTCGCCGCCGCTTGGAGCAGTTGTCACACTGCATAGTGTTAATAAAGAGAGCAGGAAAATATAGATGTAGCAAAACACTTGTGGCATTGGCATTGAGCAATGAGAGAACTGGCAACACGAATTCAGTCAGCGGTTTCTTTTGAGAAAGCCTTTTACAGTAACAACAAGCATTGTAATATGAGAACAAAGCGAGCCGCCCGTCAACGTTATGAACGAGGCGATAATATAAGTCTTGTAGTACAATGCTTAATATTGCTAGGTATAGCACCAAGGGTCTCAAGTTTGATTTCCAACTCTGCCAAATGAATTTTTGTGTCTTTGATTTTGGTTTAATTTGGACCTGTGACTTGACACCTTCTGTAGATCTACATTCTTTAAGAGCTTCGAAAACCGTCCTTGAAACTACTCCCATGGATGATGACATTTTCACTTCTACCTCTTGCACAGGCATGGGCGTACGGTGAAATTCTGTTTGGAGGGGGTTGAATATAATGTTGTCTCAGCTCCATTGTAACTTAATACATTCTTTTTAGTAACTAAACAGTTTTATTGTGATCAGTGCTTTTTTTCTTTCTTTCTAAAAAGTATTTAAGGAATACTCTCGCTTTTGACTTGACAGAACATTGCCAGACTTACCCACATACTTAGAATGAAAGTGGGATCACACAATATGCATAATGTTATACGAATTTAAGTCCTCTGGATTCAGTTCCTACACATTTATTCTCCCCGTAAGCTGCAATTTAGTCTATGATATGAACACAGGGTTTCTTACACCTTTCACCAGAAGACGCTAAATTTAAAATGAAAAGTAGTTATACCTCTGTTTTCGAGAGTTGAGGCCTGACAGGTTTGCGACCAACCTTGGAATACTGTGGAATACTGCTGATCATCTGATATGTGAGTCATTTTCATTAGGGCATATATAAATTAACACATGAAAAACAACTGCAGAATATGAATTGATAAATAAAACACCTCCTTATTCCCTCAATTTTCTACTCAAAATGAAAGCACAACTGCAGTATAGCCAGAGACAGCTCGACATGTACGGCAACATTAATCCATTCAGTCATTAATTAGAAATTAACATTTACAAGAGTTATTTTAATATTATTGTGTTATGTAAGAAAATATAATAACCAAACCAGTGTTTATTTATTTCATAACATTATGTTATAATCCTTAAAGAAATCACAGATTTTTGGGAGGGGTTTCAACCCCCTCAAACCCCCCCACCGTACGCCCATGTGCACAGGTACTTCAGGGTTTTCTTTTAATGTTTTGTATACATTTACAATCTGTAACTTCTCATCACTGGACAAACCTTTTTCTTGTGCATTTTTCTTTATTGGTAACGTGATTTCTGAAGGCCCTGGCTAGCAATTTTCTTCCATAATACAAATTATTAGAGGCTATGTCTATCACTTTTACTTGCAACATGTGGTGTATTTCAACTCACATTATGTAAATTAAAAATACAAATAATTAATTAGGGTTCTTATAACATATTCAGTACGTCTTGGTTACCGTAACTGGTTTTCTTCAGAATAAAAAAAACTTGCCAAGGCAACGATAAAAACAACAATAAAACAAATGAAATCTTGTTTGCCAGATATATATTGTAAAAATGTGTAAGTCTATGATATAAATACGAAAGCAAGCTGCTCGTTTAACAGAACTTATGTTCTCACAATTACATAAGCTAAATGAATAATTTTATGATATGTACATGTGTGATGGACTAAATAAAATTCTATTCTATACATTGAGTAGCCATGGTTGATGCCATTTTAAGAAAGAATCAGATCTTTAGCTTAGGACCCTCCAAACAGAGGCCTGCAGGCCATATTTAGCCTGACAAGGATTTTTATGTGGCTCGCCTGAACTGATTTCAGTGAGACACAAAAATGAGCAAACTTACACAAATGTTTTCTCCTAAAAAGAAAAGCAATTAGGCAGTTTTGTGTATCCTTGTCCAGGAGAAGGAAATGAAATTAGCTGGTGCATTTGAATGTCTTGAACCTGGCACTACGAGGCATGTGTGAGTGTATATATAATGAACTGATTTATAAGATTGTGATATCGACATGTAGTTGATGAAGCCATGATTTCATGTAAATCTAACAGTGAATAAATAAATATAATAAATATAAATATGAGTCCCAGCTTACCACATTTTCTTTTAACATGAACATTTATGTTACCGTACAGTTCTGTGCACTTTAAATTGTTAGACACTTTGACTTCTTGGGTCGCTAAAACCCTTTGGTACCCCTGCAAGTTATGAATGTGACCCGCTGCCAGTTAGGCCTACATTTATGAGTCAGTGTGTGATCCATTCAAAGATATTGAAACAGGAAACACTTTTCTGAAATGAGATTTCTAGGTCTTGTAAAACTTTGTCTTTTATTCAATAAAACATCATGTGATGTTAGTTATAATCACATAACAGTCTCTTATCTCAGGCAATGACATGTGGAGTGATATGGGGGTGAATGGACATGAAATAAATTAACGAGATCTTGAGATGAATCACAGTTCACTTTTGTATGAGCCGAAGCTGAACATGGATTTCACTTTCTTAGTTCCAACAGTTTTGAGGAAATCGTGCACTCCTTTCAAAGTGATGCTCATTTTTGTTAATATGTCATTTCCAGAACTACACAACCAGTTTGCAGCAAAATCTAGCAGTTCTGTCCTCACTAGGTCCAATATTCGTGGACCATCTTCACTCAGTGCTTTGTTGACCAATTCACCAAATCTTCCTCCACCCATTAGATTTTCTAAATTCACCTGAAAATAAAAACATTCTCAGTTATTTCTTATATGCACAGAAGTTGTCCAGTCTGCTTATGCAGAAGATGTTCTCAGGCAAACAGCTTGGCACTGGAAGAGTTAATCTATTTAAATAAAAATTAATTGCCACATGTATGACAGAGCATCACTTGAGAACGGCTTGACCGATTTGACTGATTTTTATTTGTTGTGTTCGTAATTGTCAGGACAAGATTTGTATGAAGGAAAATCCAAGAAAAAAGTCTGAAATGTGAAATGAGGGACAGTTTGAAAATTCTGCTGTCCCATGTTTACATAACAAACAAAAAATGATTAAAAAAATAAAGTGTGACAAAACAAGTGTGACATATTCACAGTTTGAGAGTTCTGCTGTCACATGTTTAAAAAAAAAAAAAAAAAAAAAAAAAAAAAAAAAAGGAGAAGAAGTGTCTTGCAACCAAGCAAAATTGAAAATGTGTATGTAAGCTTATGTAGGACTATGTGGGTATGTATGTTTCCTATACAAATCTACACATCTTGACCAATTTGCACGAAATTTTGCACACGTACCCAGTTAAGCCCGGGAAGTAACATGGTCAACATTAAAATTCAAACAAGCTACTCTTTCCCTTGAAAATTTATATCATTTCAGAAGATATTACACTGAAAAAATGAAATGCAATTCAGTTCACATGACAACAGTGTATTGTTTACAGTGATCACATAGGGCTTTGGGAACTATATAATACTGAATTTTAACAAATTCTGATGCTAATGACGTAGTACATTTGTGAAAATAATTATTGAAGAATGAAATCCACGAAAATAAACCACAATGTGATGCAGTCAAATAACATTCTCTACCCTCGACATGGAAAATATAATTTTCTCACTTCACAACCAGTTGCAGAAAACTTTTCAAAGATCTAAATATATTGCCTCTGCCTTGTATTTATATCTACGAAATAGTGACATTTGTCAAATCAAATTTAAACATGTATACCATCAACTCACAAGTACACTCCCATAACACAAGAAACAGAGAAGAACTTAGGATAATTCCGCATAACACAAGCTTGTTTGAAAAGAGTTTTATCTATACTGGCCTCCAGCTTTATAATGGCCTACCACAACATCTAAAGGAAATCTCTGTACTGCATAAATTCAAATCTTGTGTAAAAATGTTTCTAATAGAGCACTGTTTTTATAGCTTAGATGAATTTTTTGAAACTGTTAGATATAAGTAAATTATGTTACTAGATATAAAATAAGTTAGTAGATATAAGCACTTGTAAATATTAATTTTAACTTATAGGTAATTTATCAGCATTTGCAATTTTAATTTAAGAACTAGCATTGTATACTTTAGTAATTATGTTATTTAATAATTAATATCGTCATGTAAGAAACTGACGTGTCCTATATCATGTAAAATGATCAAAGGATGAATAAACATATATACATACATACATACATTTTGATGTAGAATAAGCGGTCATATTGCATGGACAGCTTAAGTGTTTGCCAATGAGTAGGCCTATGCTACATCAGAAGTCGGTAAAAAATCCTATCCACTGATACGTTATTCATAGCTGTAGGCTTTGCATTAGTTGCGAAATAGGCATGCTTATCCTTGGCCCTAAGCTTCTAAAAGAAAACAAAATGGGATGCTATATCTAGCATTTTCTGAGGGAATAGTTTGAGTGTGATATGTTGTTCTTCCTCATTTCAAATTCTACATAAATATTATATAAGGACCTAGAGTTTCAAAAACGAAAGTCCTCCATAAGTTAATTTCAAATTACAAAATACAAAATTCGGGTGATGCTGGGCCTTTTAAGCTAGTAATATATATATATATATATAATTATTAAAAATAGCATGTTCCCATGGCTAAACCCATGCTTAGGCCTATTAGATTTCACTGGGCATCACACACAGACAGACAGACAGGTACCGGTACCTGCAGCTTTGCCCAC
Source organism: Ectobius pallidus (assembly GCA_964059195.1). NCBI lineage: Eukaryota > Metazoa > Arthropoda > Insecta > Blattodea > Ectobiidae > Ectobius > Ectobius pallidus. The sequence goes on along the minus strand of CAXKWD010000005.1, from coordinate 13,329,276 downwards.
GACAATTAATTCAGAAATTAAAGATTAAGAGCAACATAATTAAAGCATTACATCATTATATTTATTAACATGTGCAAATCATTCATAAACGAAACTATTAATAATTATAAAGAAATAGCTAAAAATCCAGCTATGGAATGCATTAGAAAGCACCGCCTGGTAAAACGACCTCAGATATGATCTCAGTATGAAAGTGATATTGAATTTTGATATATATATTGATAATATCGATATACAGGGTGTTTCAAGAAGTTTTACGCCAGTAATGGAGCATGTTCCTGACGTTATTTGGAACAACTTTTCCTAATAAAAGTTTTACCTATCTCAAATAATTATGGAGTAATGTAGATATTTATGAACATCTCGGTGTGAACGGAGCTCAACATATGTTGTGCGCATACCCACGTTTTATTGGCATCCAGAGCCATCCTAAGCTAGATAGTTGACTATCGTCCATTGTAGAGTAACAGATGACTGGGTGTTCTTACTGATTGTTGTCTGAACATGCCGTTCAAATTTACAATGGAGGAATACGCCGATATGGTGTATGTGAGATTCTAACCGAGCTACCCCTCATCAGAGGGAGGCCCTAGCCCTGAATGGGACACATGTGGCTCATTCATTCATTCATTCATGTGAGAGAAATGCAACAGCTGCTGCAGCCGAGTATCAATGCCGCTATCCGAATTGCAGGATGCACAATCCCAAAACCATGTTAGCGTAATGATAATAATAGGCCCTTCACTTTCCAATTGTGCTAGTTAAACTCTTCAAGGTCAATTTACAAAGATAAAACACTGAAAAATCGATGGATAAAATGGTAATGTACCTTAACGCATGTTTTGACTTGACCCCCAGGTCTTCCTCAGGCGACTGACTGTTCCACGCTGACACTGCTCACAGCAGTCATTCAGTCAGTAGGCTGAGGAAGACCTGGGGGTCAGGTCAAAAAAAGCATTAAGGTACATTACCATTTTATCCACTGATTTTTCAATGTTTTACCTTTGTAAATTGACCTTAAAGAATCCCAAAACCTTTAGTGGAACATTTAACACATTAAGACAAAGTGGTTCACTTCCCAGTGTTACAATCCAGTATGAACGAGATTGCGAACGTAATGTAGGAGAAGAAGAACACATTCTCGACACCATACATGGCAGATCTAAAACATCAACAAGGTGTGTAGCTCTGCGATTAAGTTGTAGTTCTTCAAAGAAATGGAGAACGCTTAAAGAGAATGATATGTACCCTTATCATATGCAAAAAGTGCAATATCTACCCATACAATCTGACAATCTTATTCATCATGTTGAGTTCTGCAACTGGTTACATGGACATGGTAGAGAGTTCTATCAGTTTATCATGTTCACTGATGAGTCACAGTTCACAAGGGATGGCATAAACAACTTGCACAACTCACATGAATGGGCAGTAGATAATCCTAACGCCATGGTGGAAACAAATTTTCAACATCAGTTTCATGTAAATGAATGGTGTGGAGCTTTACATGATCGACTGATTGGGACATTTATTATGCCTGGAAATTTAATTGATGGTATGTACTTAAACTTTCTACAAAACAAACTGCCATTATTACTGGAAGATGTTTCTCTTGAAACGAGATGCTGTATGTAGGCTACTTCCAGCATGATGGAGCACCCGCTCATTTCTTCCATGCCGTGAGAGCTCATCTAGACCAGCATTTTCCAGAGCGTTGGATTGGTCGTGGAAGTCCTCATCCGTGCCAGCGAGGTCCACAGATTTGACACCACTTGATTATTGCATATGGGGGTGGATGAAAGATATGGTGTACAAGGTGAAAGTTAGAACACGTGAAGAGTTACTTGTGCACATTATGAATGCTGCAACAATAATAAAAAACAGTCCTGATAAATTACGGAATGCGACACGTGCTGTTCATACCCGTGGGTCAAAGTGCTTGGATGTAGAGGGAGGCATCTTTGAAAATCTGATGGCAAACTGAGATAAAGGGTGAAATGTATGTTAAATACATGTTACACTCATTCTGTTTGTTACTTTAAATTTCTGTGCCGATTTATTGCTGAATTTATTACTATTTTGTCATGAATGTTGAAACTTCAATTGCTCATAACAATGTAACTACAAGTCAGATCGCATTTTTGTATTTACATTTTTTGTTCCAAATATCCTCAAGAATGCTCTCAGAAAGTGGTGGTAAACTTCATAAAACACCCTGTATATCAATAAGAGGAAGTGTTTTGATAAATATTGATATATCTATTTATATCGATATATTGATATCAATGCAACATTTTCAATATTGATGCTTTGATATCACGTTTTCTGCCGCTTGTTCACTCCTAACTCACAAATGAAAGCAAAAATCGAAAATTCGGCTTTGAGGTGTGTTTGGTCACACTTCAGTTCATTTACAATTAAAATTTAAATCTCTGCATTCAGTAGATTTCGCTGGGCATCACGTACAGACTTCCTCTTATATAGATTTGACAACTCTAGCTTTGAAAACATGGAGTGATTATCAGTATCACTACAAAATATACAGAATTCCATATACTGTAGCCTAAAGCCTTACCTCTATTCTCTCCACTGTATAGTTTAGACGTATTGCTCTTATGTGAATAAATTTATTACGTGTTTCGATATCTGCTGTTCCCTTGCAGCGGAGATGTGATATACCCAACCTGCAAAACAACATTAAATATCAGTAGTTCCATCAACACACACTAACACAATAATTCCAAAAAACCGGGTCATTTGGGTGTCCTGAAAAACTTTCGTGGGAGACTGGACAGTATGCTCAAAATTCATTGCAAGCAGGTGACATTAACTAAGCTTACTATGGCAAATACCATGGCAAATACAATCACTAATCAACACTTGCAACTTTCAAGATAAAGTTATCTTGTGAACATGGTAACAGCATGGATGTGGAAGGTATTCGGTTGGAGGCTCTGCAACCAGGGAGCCAGGCATCCCGGATTTTCAGGGGCAGTCCTTAGTTTGAGTAAAAATGTCCTGCATCCTGAACAATTTTTTGAGGGATGTCAATTTTTGTATATGTCAAAATTTAAGTTTTCCTCCTACTGGTATGACATCCTTTATTTCAGAGTTACTGCCAGGAAATAGGAACCCTATTTCCATATCTTTTCACTGCTTTGCTTCACTCAAACTACATTGCAGATGTCAGAAATAGATGTCTGCCTAATTTAGTAAGTGAATTATGTTACAATTTTAGATGACATTATATGTATGATATAAATGTGCCATCACGGTGGCTCAAGCTTAGCGCAAGGGCCTGGCATGTAAGCGGTCCCAGGTTCAAATCCCAAGGCAGGCGGGGATGTCATTCATGGTGGATGAAGCCATTACTTGGGAGTTTTTCTCGAGGAACCTCCCGTTTCCCCAATTCATTCATATATATATATCAACACTCTCCACTTAATCTTCCTTTCCCCCTCATTATCATCCCGTTCCCCTTTACTGGTTTTTGGGTCAGCTCCTGCTCCAGACTCTGCTAAGGGCCTCCCCCATCCTGTCCCGTTGCTTGTGGTCCGAGAGTTGCTGGTGGTGTACCAAACCTCTGGGACTCTTGATCAGAGGTTCCCAGGATATGTGGTGCACGTAAGGGTGTGCCGTGATCATGGAGCTCTTGTGTAGGAGGGACCCAGGGATGCGGTACACGTGGAATGGTACCTGGTCCTTGTTGGATGTAGGGGAGCTCCGTGGGAGCTCTTGGTGGAGTCTGTTGACTGGGGCCTCAGGGCATGCACATCTTTCCGTCTCCTGGGGGGTGCATAATGGACCCACCCATGCACCTGCATGCACAAGCCTGTAAGGGTTCAGCCCCTGAGCCTCAATTCGCAATAATATAAACGTGCTGTATAATTATTATTATTGTTTGCCACATGGAGTTGTGTATGTATACAAATTCTGAGAATGTAATTTAAGTTTTTCCTGGTTACTAGTCACAGTCAGCTGGTCCCCTTTCCACACGCCACTCGCCTAGCCTCTTCCCACCTGCCCCGCTTCCCTGCAGTGCATGCCATCATGCCGGTAGCCGCTGCTCAACCTCTACGCCAGTAATGCATAATCGCAATTGACATGTCACCTAATATTTTACAATAAAAAAAGACCCTTGCACCTCCACATAATATTTCACAATTATAAAAACGACCCTTGCAACAAAATAGGATATTCCACAATACAAAAATACCCTTGCACCATACATAATATTTCACAATTATAAAAAACGCCGTATTATAACATTAAATATGGCTTAATTTATGCAGGAAAATTCCCTTGCACCAACACTACTCTTTTGATAACGAACAAAATATCTCAAAATTATAAAAACCGATTCTTGCATTAAAACTCATGAAATCCCCCCTATCATAACTCAAATATACGAAAGCTTCGTTCAGTTCTAAACATTCACTCGTGGCATAATGGCTAAGATTCCTAGCTATAATGCTAGGGGTCCTGAGTTCAAATCCAGATTGATCCAAAATTTACTAATAGGAATAGGTCTGAAATAGGTAGGTAGGGTGAAGAGGAGGTGAGAGGAAGAGAGGAAGGAGATGGGAAAGGAAGAGAAGGAGAGAATAAAGAAGAGAGAAATTACTTTTTCTGTTTCATCAGTTGCTTAAGAGATGGTGCTACCATCGCTGCTAGTAGTTCAAATGCTGCCGCTAGGGGAGGGATTGAGAGTAGTAGTGGGGGACTCAGTTGTGTCGTAAAGTACCATTTTCCCCAGTCAGTATTTGTATACTTTCTAGCCTACATTTTGGATTTAATTGTTTATAAACATGCGTGCAACCTAAAACATCAAACACTATTTTGAACAGTGTGAATAGTCTCACATTTTACTTTGTTTCCATGTTGGCAGTTACAACAACTTTGGGTTTACTGTGATTATATCGCTTCTCTGCACTGGATATCTGGCAACCCTGACTGCAACAATATGGTGATGTGTTACATACCTCGCTGTTCCGGATCCGCTGAGTGGTATAACATTCCCCAATATGCCTCCAATATCGTACCTTCCTTGTGCATGGATTTCTGGGAAGTGAATATCAAAATCCAGCTTCCTCGGCAGCCAGTTCATTTTTACTTTATCAATTTCAAAACGAGACACTTTTGTAAGATTTACATCTTGTAAATATATGGAAACACTGAAAATAAAAGGGATTACTTTAATAACATGTTGTGCTGGTGCTACATAATAATTACAGCATGTTCACACTCTTAACATAATATTCTACGTCATGTTCTGTTGTAATTTCCACTTTTCATATTGGTTAAAAGTTGACTGGCTTTGACTAGCATAAAATTGGAGAAGTTATATTTTGTATTTCAAGATGTTAATCTTGCTCTTTATATGTTGTGTTTACATTATTAAGTATTTATATTTATTATTTTTAAAATACTTCCTTTTTTTTATTAAAAATGTAGGAAAAATGTTGTGCAGTCCTACAGATTTTAGTATGCTAGGATTTTTTTTTTTTTAAATTACGGAATAAACTTACATAGATTATTATGAATTCCTACACCACAATACATGTTACAATTTGTTGAGAAGATTCAACTATACAACGTCATGATGTAAATGCTTCATAAAATTCCTAGTTAGAGAAAACAAGCGACAAACGTACCTGCTTATCTGCTTAAGTGGGTGATATCATCAAATATTTGTGGTCATGACTAGGGCCCAGATTTGAAGGTTTTAATCTATTTTTTCCCCAGCTTTCTAACTAGAACATTCTAACGTATTTTTCCATTTCATACCCATAGCTCCCGAATATATGAATTTTATACAACCTAAAAAGGGCTAAATCGGACTGAAGGGCCTAAAAGGGGCTAAAGAGGACTTTTGCTGAAAAACTGGGGGCTAAAGATGATTTTCTCTGAAAAATGAGGGGCTAAAGAGGACTTTTGCAGAAAAACGCCATTTTTAAATAGATTTTCCAATTAATGCAAAGAAAAATAAATATGTGAATTTATACGTTTTAAGAAAAGACATAATAAAAATAAAGTTATATAACAAAATGAAATTAACAATGTATATGTCACTTTTTCCTTTGTATTTGTAACTCGAAAATGTGCTGCCTCGCTGCGGGAAATGAAACTTCCAATACTTTGAAATTTGCAAGTAATCCATTGTCTTTCAACTTTCAAATAAGAAGTTGCGGACCGATGACAGAGAAGTGTAGGAGGGTCTGTGTCAAAATTATAATACAATTTTCGCTGTTAATATTAGTGTTTTATTAAGACGGCTAAAATAATTTGTTTAAAACCTAAAAAGGGCTAAATCTGTCATGTTGGTCCTGATTTCCACCTTTTAATGTAGTCAAGAATAAACTTGTTTATAAACAAGTCATCTGAGGAAGGTCTGAAGGATAAGACCAAAATATCGTGAAGATTGAAGAAAGGGAAAAACACCACCGAAAACAATTTAATTTTAATCTTGATTAAAAAGGACTATTCCACGAAAATAAAAAGCTAAAAATCCAGGCCCTAGTCATGATTCATGAAGTACAATAGGTGGGTTAATTAAAGAGAAAAAATAAATTAGAAATTGTATTTTTTTACCCTTCCTGCTTGACAAAGTTTTCTCTTAACTTGCTGACTATGAAATCTGCATTCGAAGACACACTAGACTTCATTTAAGAGCTGTATGATTGGATACTTGATGTAACGGCAGTGCACCTGGGCTGCACAGGAAACCTGAAGCCAGTACAAGAAAGACAGCAGAAGACATACACAACACAACAGACGTCCATCATGGCTATTCATGCCATTCAGGTCACCATAATACATAGAGTAAATCAATGGTGGCCTAGGAGAATAAAGACATGGGAGATTGCCGGCACCTATAAGGTGTGACCCAGCAGCCAACCAATCACACCCAGGCAAGTCTGTATAGCATCTGCAAAGCACCCAACCAACTGCAGACAGCTGACTTTGCAGTACAAGACATACGAAGATGTGGATGATTTAACCACAATCACATTGTCTTCTACAAATCAACCGAGAAGAAGATTACAACAGAATGATTGAAATGTCAGTTTTAAAACTCAAAATGCAGAGCCTCCGAAAAAGCCAAGATAGTATAGTATACAACCACAGAAGCCTAGGAGAGCTCTTAGAAATACATTTATTAAGAAGAAAATTGCTGTAAATTAGCATTATATCAAGTTTAAAACTCCACAAAGAAATTTAATGCAGAATGCACAAGTCGTTTGGAACACCCTTGATTACAAATTCAACGTTAATAACACAAGCAAGCCAGTGGAGTGAAGAAGAGAAGAAAATAGTCTAATATACCATTCATACATTATACAGGCTATATAGGCTATACAGTGCACGCCGCTTGTTGTGATCACTTTGGGACATAGCTACTCTGATAATATTAACCGATAGATAACAGTTAATTAGCTTCATATTTCTCCAGTGGTATAATTATAGATTGAATGTTGTTGTTCAGGTCCGCCTATATACCACTATATATTACAACACTCAGCTGAAGCCTACATGAGGTAAGGAGCAATTAATTAACAACACGTATTATTGAATTTGATTTTTGTTGTATTCTTCTAAACGTCTTTTTATTATATTAGATATAGTCTATCATGTAATCATAAAATATTAAAATAACATTGAGCTCAATGTATATGTCAATTAGAATATTTACAATAATTAGTAAAAAATTATGAAGTTAATCTAGTCACAATATTAAAATGCAAATTAAAATTAACATATAAGCATTTAAACTGATAAAATATTATACTTGTCAATTGTTAAAATATATATCACAGAGATGTCCGTGTATGTCAAAAATAATAATTTCTTCTTAGATTAAAATGCACTTAGCTTCCTTCTTCTTGTATTCGTGTTGTGTGACCAATTATTATTAAAGACTTAATTATAACAATGTCCTATTGTGGAAAACTGTAATTTTTTGTGGTGCTCCTTCTTGGAATAGCTTAATGGATCTTGATTATTGTAATGACTTATCTCTTGTAATCTTCAGCTTACGTTGTTTTTCAATATAATGAATTACAGTTTTCCACAATAGGACATTGTTATAATTAAGTCTTTAATAATAATTGGTCACACAACACGAATACAAGAAGAAGGAAGCTAAGTGCATTTTAATCTAAGAAGAAATTATTATTTTTGACATACACGGACATCTCTGTGATATATATTTTAACAATTGACAAGTATAATATTTTATCAGTTTAAATGCTTATATGTTAATTTTAATTTGCATTTTAATATTGTGACTAGATTAACTTCATAATTTTTTACTAATTATTGTAAATATTCTAATTGACATATACATTGAGCTCAATGTTATTTTAATATTTTATGATTACATGATAGACTATATCTAATATAATAAAAAGACGTTTAGAAGAATACAACAAAAATCAAATTCAATAATACGTGTTGTTAATTAATTGCTCCTTACCTCATGTAGGCTTCAGCTGAGTGTTGTAATATATAGTGGTATATAGGCGGACCTGAACAACAACATTCAATCGATAGATAACAGTTGCAGAAGGAATTAAATGAAGGTTATTTATTCATGTATAAGATAATAAACTACAAAACAAATTAAAAGCACTTTCCTTTAGGAGTCCATTAATCAAGACTCCATACTCAGTTACGGGTTACGAGTGTTTTTGGAAGTCTTTACTAATCTGTGGTGAACATCGTGTAGCAATACATCTAATGCCTGTCTGTTCAAGTCTTCTCATTTTACACTAGCCGTCACTGAATGTCAAAACTGTTATCTTCATAAATCAAAAGCTGCAGATTAACTGTGAGGTGAAACATGTTTTATTGCTTAAAAGAGAAAGTTAGTAATGCCACCCCCTCAAACTGGTCATACTGTGAGCTGGGAACAGAATTGCTACCTCTAGTACAACACAATACAGTTGAGTTAGTAATGAAACCCATAAAAATGAAATTTTGATTGACGTGCAGTAAGCCTACTTGGAAATAAAGCCACAAAAGGGAAAATGTGATAACATAAACCGAATCTTTGATCACAATAAACAGCATTTTTTAATTAAACTCAGTCTCAAAGTCTATCCTCACACTACGCCACTGATATCAAGTTCATTGTTTGCAAAAATCACTCCCCAGTAGTATTTCTTTGCAAGATATGCAGCATGAGTTCACATGAGATGGAAGTGTTCTATAATTTGCAATTTGTAACCAGTTAGCATTTATAAATAACTTATGAAAGCATTGTTAAGGTGTAGAATAGATAGAACTTACTACAATGAGAGATGCTCTCATTGGCTCAGCAAACACAGCAGACCCTCCAATATAAAATAAGACCATAGAAAAAATAAAGTAATGACGCCACAACAACCCTAAGATAAACAAGCACTGTTGGTATAGGCGCCATTTTCAGACTTCAAAGCAAGAGTAAAAGCAGCAACTGAAGAAGTTTCCTTCTGCTGGGAATGAAAATAATGTCTGGCAAAACATACGCCCTTGAACATGGCCCTTAACCTGGAAAATGTCTAATTTTCAAAATTTTAGCTATGAAAGCCTCAGATTGATGAAAACAATGATATTTTATGAGATTAATAACATTTTAAAGATTGTTATTCATTTGGTACTAATATTTTGTTAAAATTCATTATTTTTCATTAATGTACAGTTAATACATATACCATACCATAAAATAAGATAAAAAATTTGGAAAATAAAAATATATCAAAACCATTATTAAAAACAAATTAAACTAAATTTAGTAACAAATTAAAGTTCAGTGTCAAAAGTTCACAATTTTTTGGCCTATATGTTTTATCGACTTTTAAAGAAACTGCACTTTTACTTGTCCAATATCGTTGAAAATATTTTTCATCCCCAGACAATTCAATGCTCTCTGAATCAGTGGCCTAGCGTGGGGGTGAACTTTGAGACTGAGTCTACCTAAATAAAATGCTAAGAAAAGTAGAATCATAATGAAATATATAAAAGCATCGTCAACCAAGTTATTAGTCATTATAAACCCATTAGTCTATCATTAAATATTTTTCGCCGCTGCATATCCCACTTCTACTGTTATTATGCATCAATTGTGTTTCCACGTGCTTAGGCAGCTTCGAAATCTTATGATGCGGCAGCGGAGGTGAGTTGAGACTGGATAGTGGTCAGCCAAGTTACAGTCTCATTCAAGCCTGAGTTATATGACTTTTCCCACTAAATGTTAACCTGCTCATTGAGATGAGACATGCCAATTCCTTGCGCAAGAGCAACATATGGCACCGCCGCAGAGACTAGAAAGATTTATCGGGGTCGTAGTCTCATCCCTCAGATACCTCCTCACTTCAAATCGGGGTAACATAAACATTACATTCTCATTGTTCACTTAAACTGTGTGTTCGATTATTTCTCAGTGTTGCATGGACAATTCCATGGATATACAGTTGATAACCTATTAAAAACACAGTTTTCGGTTCTGTCTTATGAAAAAATGTGTGAAATATTGTACTTGCTATTTGGCGGGGAAACGGATGGAGTGATGAAGGAATATAAAATGTAAATAATAATAATAATAATAATAATAATAATAATAATAATAATAATAATAATAACAACAATAATAATAATAATACTGGTAGTAGGCCTAATGCTTTATATAGGTATAGGCCTATATGAAATCGAATACATGTGCAAACATTCACGGTATTTAAAATGCTATTAATACTTTAGAATTTTTGTGTCGTTTAAGCAATCATAATTTAATTTTTAAAACATAGTTTACCCAGAACACAATGTCAAGCTATGCCACTGCTCTGAATTATCTCAAGGAGAAAAGGGGGGGATAATGGGTCTTGAGAAGGGAAGGTATTGTAAATAACCCACCTGTGAAGACGATATCTAGACAGTGACAATGATTTATTTTTTACTGCAGTCACATATGGTTAAGGGTTGGAATAGTCAGGCAACTAGCTATGGGCTAGTACTCACTTTCCTATGATGTCATTGACTATATCGGCAGTCAAGTAATCAGCCACGAAGGGGTCGAGAACTGGAAGTTCCAGTGTTGGATGGGAATATCGCATTTTCTCCTTGAAGTACTCAAAGAGTTCATATATAACAGTATCATCTGGATACATATCTCCTTGAGGTAGAATCTCTCGAACTCTTCCGACTGTGCCCACTGAAAACATACAGATACTGTTAGTAGTCATGCCACATAGGCCATGGACAAAATTCATCCCTGGATTTACTATTTTACACATCTTCCTTAACTCTAGAGAATTTTCAATTTGCCCTCTACTGGTACCTGAAAAATACCAAGTTGTATAACCATCTAATTGTTGATACCTTTCATGTTGTTGTTTAACTTCAGTTCAGTTATGTTAGAGCGATCATAGCATCAACAGATCAACAGTTACAATACATTTTTCCAGGGTAGGTAGATGATCATGTGTTAATGTGCTACAGCACACTGTAAAAATTCCACTAAAATTACATCTATTCTCTTTTAATGCAAGCCATTATGCAAACAATATGGACGAAAATATTTTTTGTAGCTCTCTCTCTGGAAAAACTATAAACTACAGTGTCGAGTGTTGAATTGGCTTCAGCCGCTACAATCTCACTAAAGAGAATGGATATTACTGTGAAATTTGACTGTGGATACTCTGTTGGGCTTTGTTCCTTGCCAGCTTCTGCTATGATTAACACAGCCAATATTAGTCATCATTGATTGTAGACTGATGTGCAGTGGATTTCATTTTAAAGTGCATGTATTGTTTTGTGCAAGCTACATGGTGAATTCTGTAATGATCATTTAAAGAGAACTTTTTCAATTAGATCTTTGGAGAAGAAAGCAAGAGTTAAGAGGTAGGTAGACCTACTCCAAAGTTAAATCAGTCAAAAGGCTACAGGAGTTGGTAAAAAGCTAGTACTACTCATGCACGGTATCTTGATTACTGGTTTTATGGGAAAGCGAGGATTGGGGGAAGAAGAGAGCTAGCTCGCTTGGCTTTCTGCAGTGTTGTCAACCAAAGAAACCACATTTCACCAGAATCACGTGTATGGTAAGTGAGCATCAACAGCATGTGAGGTATGTGTACAAACAATAAATTGAATGCCGAATTGGATAAATAAGTTCCCTTGAATCATCCATGCTATTTCATCCTGTACCATATTCATTTAAATTAGTATCAGTTAAAATATACTGACATAAAATACAGAAATAATAGAAAAGTTGACAGTCAATAGTTGCATGGTCTACTGTATAGAACAGCAATTTTTCACCCAGTTTGCCATGGCACATTGGTGTCCCGTGAATGAGCAGCGAGAAAACTAAAATTAAAGTTATCAATTCTTAATTAAAGACTAACATTTAATGTATAACAATTTTAATGCAATGCAATATTGTAATGGGGTGACTGTATTGTGTAACAATTAATTACAAGTCAAAGGTTTTGTTATCAAATAAGTCATTTTCATCCAGGAATATAATATTAAATAATATAGACTCAATATTTTTACAGTGGAAGACGTTTTTAGCATAAAGAAGAGTCTTAAGGGATCTTGGTTCACCATTTCGTGTTGAAAACGTAAGAGAAGTAAGGCATTTAAGAGTGGAGAAATTGCAAGCATAATTTTAAATGTATTTCATATGTTATGTGAAAAGTTTGCTCAACTTTCAGACCGTGAAATTGACATTAGAGTGCTCTGGAATGCCAGAAATTAGCACATATGGAATTCTTAAAGAGGTGTGTTTGTGAAATAAACAATTCGCAAAATTGTGTTTTTTTCCATAACCCCATAGGCTACATTAGAAAAGGTAATGGCAAAAGTAAATAAGGATTCTGAGACAGATGAAAGCTATAAAGCCATTAGAGTTAAGAGTTAGTACAACTAATAAGCCATTAGTTGTCAGGGTGTGTAGCGTACTTCATGTTTGAATGTTGTCAGCTCTGCTTACAGAATTGAATGAAACTTACCGAATGAGGACTAGGGAGCCGAGCACCCAAGAAATCATGCGTGGATAGCATATGAGGAAATTTAATACGAAAATGTATGAAAACAGACGAATATGATGTTTGGAATGTTCAACAAATCTTTCTGGAAAAATGTCCAGAACTGTACTTTTATTGCAGACTAGGCAAGAAAAATAACATAATTATCAATTTTTCTTAAAGAGACAGCAGGCTTACCGATATTAAGTTGTGTTATATTTAGAAGGTCAACATTGTAAATTCCTTTTAAGTTTAATAAGCTATTTACGGTAAATACTTATACCCTCTATGTGATATAAGTAGGCCTAAAAATACATTATTTTAAATATAGGCCTATGAAATGATATCTGCAGCACACCCTTGTTTGTTTTGTGTGTTTTTCTTGGAATTGCAGCAGCAATTTTGTACACCGCATGTAAGTATTATTTCAATTGTCAGCTTATTTCTTATTGATATGCATAAAACCATCTAGTGTAGGCCTATATTATCAAGATTTTTTTTGTAAAGATCACTCCCATCAGCAGCTCATTGTGAGAAATACAGTGTGCGTTCACATGTGGTCAAAGTGGACTAATTTGCGATTTGTAACCAGTTAGCATTTATAAGTCATTTATGAAACTATTGTTAAGCTGTAGCTCCGATGTTACTTGTAATCTATGAATGGTGTAATGTTAGGCTAATTAAAGTGAAGGAACAACAACAAATTGCTATTTGTCTGCACTATATATAGAATACACTGTACGCCTGCTCACGTAACATTACAGAGCATTCCCACTCTATGGTTAATAACCTTGCAATAGTCGCGTACATGTTTAGTCAAACACAAAATTTAGATCTGAAGAATAAAGGTAACAAATAACTAAATATTTTTACAAAGGTGATGAGAAGGGCATCATGAATGCATGCTTAAATGCGAGAACATTTAATCATGCGGATGAAACTCACTTCGCGGGGGTTTTAGGCTAGGGCGGTGTACTTTAATTGTGAAATGCACCTCAAACCCGGGTTTTCAGCTTATTAAATATCAATAATTTAAATTGTTTATGCATCATTTGGCTAAGATTCATGAAGTTGTGGTTCATTTTAATGGTTTAATTTTGAATCTGTGTGCCCATATGGTAGCACAAGAATCATTTTATTCTTTTAATTATTTATATTTATTATTAAAACAATATTAAGAGTAAAATTATCTAATTCATGCAATTTATGTAAAAACTACATTAATAAGTATAATGTTTTAATAACGTTTCTGTTAAATAAATGGTTTAAGTAAACATCAGTTGAATAAATAATTCCAGGCTAATAGAGTGATGTCGGCCGCTGCGATCTAGAGGTAGCGTGTCCAACTCTAGATACCAAGGTCGCAGGATCAAACCCGGCCAAGGTCGATGGATTTTTCAGGACATAAAAATCCTGACACAGAGTCCTCCAGGAGGGACTTTATAGGTAACAGAAACCTTCACTTGGAGGCCCTTCGTTCCAACATAGGGGATGTAGGAAACCAGATGAGAGTGACAGTAGTATAGCATTCAGTGCATTGACTCACAATTATATGTTTTCTACTCACTTATTACATCTCTGGATGATCTGGTGAGACCGGTGAGTAGGTCCATGATCCGTGACTTGGGTGGTGGCAGCACCTGTCCACATGATGTGATGCTTACAAATATCTGCAGGATTATTGAAACTGAAGTGAAACTTGTCCTTTGCCACTTCATGCCTGGACTAGTCTGCTCACTGGGAACAAAAACACAAAAACATCTATATCAATGTGCAAAATCACCTATAGTACACTGCTCATTCTGGGCCTTCTTCCTAAAATATTCTACATTGTATAATCTCCCGTTGATCTTAAGCTTATCTTGTATTAGAACTGCATGTTGTCCTTTCTCTCTTGCCTCAGTTGCGAATCTCACTAATTATTTTCTCTTTCTCCTGGTTTCAAAGACATGATTGTGGTAAGTTTTCAGGCTGGACCCTTTCAACAACTTGACTCTGTCCAATATAAAGTCCTTGGTCAATTGACTTGTGAATTTTATTATTCTTTATTTCTTTATTCTTCTGTCTGTCATCATCATAGAATACAGAAGTATATTTGATATTGGACACGTCAAAATAATACATAATACATATTTATTTATTTTGTAGTCTCTCTGCACAACGCAGATTGCCTTGCAGACAAAGAATATCTTTCAACAAAGTATACACTTACACACAAATTACAAGCATTCAGTTAGATCATAAACATAATAACAGGAAAATTCAAATAATCAGTAGTAAAAACCATTAAACTTGAAAAAAAAAAGTAAATCTGTCCAGCTTAATTGTTGTTATTGTACAGGTGGTTTCTTAAGATTTGGATGGATCCCTTAAGTGATAATAACGCCACTTCAGTGTACAGATTTTGTGACAATGAGAAACGTTTACAGAAGGAAATGAAGAACTTTGTTATTGTTCCCCTACTACCAACCATTAGTCCAATGACTTCAACATTTTTCAAATCATATTTGTTCTTGAAGTACTCAATGGTTGGTTCGTATATCTTCTTTTTTTCATTATCAACTGCTGCAGGTTGATCTTCTTCAGTCTCAAAGCGGACTGTAGGGTCTACTATTAAAATAATTTAGATCAGTATAATAAAAGATAAACTGACAGCAACACATAACCCAAAAAACTATTATTCATTGGTTTTTTATATTGGTTGTAATTTAGATACCTTGGACTGTACAGAAGCAGTTCTCCTGTAAAAAAGCTCTCACTTTGGATTTTAATAAATTATGGTTTTCTATGGATTTTAAGGGATTAGGAAGAACATTATAGATATGTATACCAGACTGGAGGACTCAATTTTTTGTAGAGAGAAGTGCTTACGGGCAAGACATGCATATTTTGGACGTGTCTTGTGTAATAGATATGTAAGCTCCCATTTGTTTTTGTTGCATTTCTATTTTGGTTTAGAAATAGAACAATTTCAAGGATGTATAAACATGGCAATGGAAGTATCTATAGTTTATTAAATAGAGATTTGCTTGAGACCATTTTTTTTCCACAAAATAATCCTGATTGCTTTTTTTTGTTTTCTGAATGCTGATAGGGATTGTGGTGAATTTCCCCAGAATATTATCCTATATTTTAGTAGTGGGGGTCTTTGTCTATGACTTCCTAGCCAGTACACTTAACCTATGTGCATCTCTGAAAGTTCACATGCAATACTCTTTTACACATGTCCTATTTGCTTTTATCTTGTTTTCTAACTCTCTGACTTCGTTTTTTACTTTATTAACTTCCATACATACTCGCTCCTTTCTACTTGTGCTTTGTTAAATTTCAAGTTGATTGTTACTCTGCAACGTTTCAAAAATCATATTTATTTTCTCTTCTATGTTCTCATCAAAATTACCTCTTTTAGTGTTGGGACCCAGGCTCAATTCTATGCCGCCAATCACCAGAACCACTGCCAAAAGTAATATTTGTTGCCATTGTTGCATTTGTCTGATTCTGTCTTCACTTTGCTTCTAAAAATTCTCCGCACAAACAGTCCTATTCTTGCTCTATGTACTGTAATATCGTTATACTAAATATCAATGAATTGAACACGTACAGACGTAGACTTCAAATACCACTTTACATGTGACTCATATACATGTAAAATACTTCTCACTAAGCACAATCAGTCCTGTCCATTCGCTATTGTACAGTGTTTCATGTAAGAGTTGGCCAATCGTGCGGGTTCTGCATTGCGGCAGCCACAGCTCTGACTCCTGAGCAATCGGGTGAAATATCTATGCAAATAAAGCCACTAACGATATAATGATTCAGGTTCTCAAGATTACAGTTAAAATTACAATGAAAATAACCACGAACCTCATCACACGAGATGTTGGAAATGTTCTTCTCTTGCATCCACATAATAGTGCCACCATTTTAGGAAATTTTTATTTCACATGCATAAGTTCAGCTTCCAAGATAGAATTAATTTCTCTTGTGATATTGTCTTTAAGTTCTTTTAATGTATGGGGGTTTGAAGTTGACACTTTATTTTTCAATTTCCCCCATAAATAATAGTCATTTACTGTTAGAACTTAAAGACAATATCACAAGATAAGTTAACTCTATCTTGGAAGCTGAACTTACGTATGTGAACGAAAATTTCCTAGAAAGGTGCCAGTGTTGTGTGGATGCAAGAGAAGGACATTTCCAACATCTCTTATGATGAGGTACGTGGTTATTTTCACTGTGATGTTAACTGTAATTGTGAGAACCTTAATCATTCCACCGTTAGCAGCTTTATTTGCATAGATATTTTACCCGATCGCTTGGGAGTTAGGGCAGGGGCCGCTGCAATGCAGAAACCCATATGATTGATTGTTCAGTTCTTGCATGAAACGCACTGTAGTTGAATTAAAACTGAACATTTATACATTTTGGAATTAAATTCTTTTACTATAATTGCTCTTATATATTACTTATTTTCATATAAGTAAAATTGAGACTGTTGTGTATAAAATATTACCACCTATTCCCTCGTATAAAATCTTTTTGTTAAAAAATCAGGTCATAGCTTCGTCAAAATTAAAATTTTATATTTGTCAATATTATGAAACATAGTTAAAATTTATGTCTGTCAATTTTGTAAAATAATTTTCGTGTATTGGACAATATATTTCGGCTATTCAGCCATCTTCAGGTCCTTTCCTTTCAGCAGGTGATCTTACACTGTTGGTTAATACATTACAACAGTTGTAATGTATTAACCAACAGTGTAAGATCACCTGCTGAAAGAAAAGGACCTGAAGATGGCTGAATAGCTGAAATATATTGTCCAATACACGAAAATTATTTTACAAAATTGACAGACATAAATTTTAACTATGTTTTATAATATTGACAAATATAAAATTTTAATTTTGACAAAGCTATGAGCTGATTTTTTAACAAAAAGATTTTATACGAGGGAATAGGTGGTAATATTTTATTCACAACATACAAATCCCTCGTAGGAGATAAATAACATGAAATTTATCAACAAAAATTGAGACTATTATTTTAAAGAAATAGTTAATCCTTGATGAATTTTGCTAGAAGTAGAAATATGAAGGAGGAAATTTATACCTGAAAAATCACATGATGGTTATTATATGAGATGTTCGCATTTCAACAAAGGAGAGAAATGAAGGCCATTGATAAGGTTTTAAAAGAAACTGTTGTATTAACTCACTTTTATGATTTAACAGCAGCAACAATTTTTAAGTTTAATTGTTTTATGTTTTATTTCAGCTGTGTTTATACTCCTTTTAGCTTCGAGGCTATATCAGGAGTTCAGGATCTGTATCTATACAGTAGGGCAGGCCATGGAACTATTGCTTGTCAATTGTTTCTATTGTCCAGGTATTTAATGGAGTAAATTCCAGCTGATATTAATTTAAGTGGATATGATATAGGATGAAATGGTGGGGTTGATTCATGGTATGTACATATCCAATTCGGCATTTGTCTTTATGACTGGGGAAACCATGAAAAAACCCATGTCAAATTGCCTGGCCATGGGATTTGAACCTAGGACCTTCCAAATGCGAGTCCAAGATGTTACCATAAAGTTTGAATAATTAAAGAGAATGGTGATCAGTAGGTTATAGATTTAGAATTTATGAAGGGACAATGTATTGGGCATGAAAGCTCTGACGATGAGCATTGTACCAGTAATAATATGTTCTAGTTATTTACCACATATGAAACGTCATCAGATATTTGATATAGATTGCTTTAATTAACATTAGTATTGATGAGCCTCGGGCTCATAAAAACACATTTAATTACATGAAGAGAGAGAGAGAAAGACATCGCCTCATAGAGATAACCTTATCTGTGTCCCACATTTACATGCTGGGGTCAAGCAGACCTCCTCTTCATTCACAGCACACTGTTAACCTGAGTAACTTCATGGTGCCACATCCCTTGCTGGACAAGGCAGTCATCCTGTCATTCTAAATTCATTCACTTCTGATATTATGTAGTAATATATTTTATTCCTGCTTTTATGTGATAAAATTAAAATATAACCCAAATAATTAGCTTTAATATAATAACACCTCTCAGCCAAACTTCTGCCGGAGACTTGCTAGTGTTTAAACATCCACCCTACAGCCCGGACTTTGCTCCCAGTGATTTCCATATTTTCCTACACCTAAAGAAATGACAAAGAATGACAGAGAATGACAGAGAGGCAGAGATGTTTGTCACACAGTGGTTCAAATACCTGGCAGCAGACTGCTACGACACAGGTATTCAAAAGTTGGTGCCATGGTAAGACAAATGTTTCAATACCGGTGGCAAATATGTTGAAAAATAGCTGAACACTGGCTGTGTCTGTTGCAATAAATATTTCCTTGAAATTGTGTTTTGTTTCTGTAGACAGCCCTAGGGAAACTTACTTTGTAGATGGCCCTTTTAAACCAGTTTTCATACTGGTTGCGGTGGGCAGCACTAGCTGGAGGAAACAGAGATCTTCTGAAGATGTGACACACTTTCACTTTTACTGTTACTTTACATGAAAAAACATTTAATTTTTCTCAATTTTCTTGTAAACAGCTGTTAGAATACTATTTGAATTTCATACAGGAATGCAAAACTAAGTGAGCATTCACACCGAAGTAGCATAGCATGCGAATCGCACTACCTGGATACAGGCTGCACATCGAGTTGCATGGTTCACAGTTTTGCATTCATACCGAAGTAGCGAATGCGATCTGCAGTTTAACGTACATTATATATTTTCACTTGAACAATTGAGAAACCAATTTAAAGTAATGTAATTTACCTAAAGAGGAGCATCTTTGCCATAATCTACCGCTATACAAGAGAATATATTGTGTTGAATTTTCTTAACAATTAGAAAACAGCTGAAAAGGCAACTGTACACATGCGTCATCCCGAGTAGCTTTGCATGAAATAAGTCCAGATCTATCTGAAGAAATGAATGTCTCACTCTGCGAGCTGCACTATTGATACGCTACTTCGGTGTGAAGACTTGCACTTGTTTATTTGGGATTTAAAATGAGTAACGTGCAGCGTGCATCCAGGTAGCACGTCGCAAGTGGCATGCTACTTCAGTGTGAATACTCCCTAAGAGGTAAAACTTTTCTTTGAAACATTTGTATCCACAATTTTCTTTAGGATAGTAATATGCCAGCCATTGTGCACACAAACACAGGATTATGTTTGGTTTGATTGCTATGCTGATAAACCTGATATCACAACATTGAACCTAGAAACAAATAAAAAGCAAGCTCAAAGTATAGGGTTATATCTAATCAGTGTCAATAATCTCTACATTATACACACCACTTTTCATTTCTCAAGGTTTTCTTTACTGGCCAATTTTAAAGCAATGTTATCACTGTGTATGAATGGTTGTGGTATTGAATATTATCTCTATATATATGAGACTTTGTACTGACTGATTGACTGACTTAACTAATGACTGACAGAGAATCAGCACAGAGCTTAAACTATAATAGGTAGAGACTTAGAATTTTGACCATACCATTATTTCATAATGTAAGTGCTCATTAAGAAAGAATTTTGAAAAATTTTGATTTTCAATGCCAAAAATCAAATATTTTTGAGAATACTTAATCCCTTTTTACACAGAATTATCAAATCCAAATCACAGTTCACATGACGACAAGGTATTGTTGGCATTGGTCTCAGGTAGGTTTGGAAATAAATGACACGGGACTTCGACAAATTAGAGAAGCTTTCGATATAATTCATCTAATGCACAATGTGATGCAGTCACATAAATTTCTCTACCCTGAACATAGAGAAAATAATACGAGGTATGGTATATTATTATAATGCAGGTTTTTTGGAGAGGGAAGTATGAAAGTGATTGAATTACTTTTTAATTTCATCCCTGAAACGGTTGTATGGTAATACGAGAGTGAGAAATAAAATATTCCGCAAAGACAATACAATTTTATGTTACCGAAATGTCTGTTTCTTCTTATTTGAACCCCTACCAGGCTTGGTGTACAAGCAATGGGATGCAAACTTTTACATCCTCTATGAGCCACAAAAAGTTACTGTATATCAAAGATGTTCTGAGCGAATAGTTTGAATGTGATAAGTCCTTCTTCATTTCAAATTCTAAATACCTATATATGGGCCTATAATTTGAAAATCAAAGGTCCTTCATAAGTTAATTTCCAATTACAAAATACAAAACCTGGGCGACGCCGGGCCTTTTAAGCTAGTCTTAAATAAAATACAAAACATTGTCTTTTTAAGGTAGAAGGTTAAGATAACGGACTTCCCAATGTGTAATGTAAGCACACATTTCTTTATTAACATACAGTTTGTTCCATATGGCATTTTGGCAAATAAGCAAAATTTTACATGGAGGGAGATAACTTCTTAAGAGGTATTGTCGGTATTGAGTATAGTTAAAAACATGAAACATTCCAACACTAAAGATATGTCTAATGATTTTCTGAAGAAAGTTATAGATGAAATACAGTGAATGCCGCTTAATGTAATCACATATAATGTTATCAACCTGGTGATGTTATCACTTTTATGAAGTCCTGTAGGGATTAATACATTGAAAGAATGCTGTTTGTTGTGTTCAAAGATTTGGTTTATGTTATCAAATTTTCATTTTTGTGTCTTTATTTCAAAGTACTGTACATCATTCAAAATTTGGTTTTTAAGGGTTTCGTTTTTAAGTCAACTGTATTGTGTTGTACTGGAGGTAGCAACCTAGCAATTCTGTTCCCAGCTCACAGGAAGACCAGTTTGAGGGGGTGGCATTAGCTAACTTTCTCTTTTAAGCATTAAAATATATTTTACTATGCAATTAAGCTGAAGCCTTTGATTTATCAAGATAACAGTTTTGACATTGAGTGATGGCTAGTGTAAAATGAAAAGACTTGGAAAGACAGGCGTTAGATGTTTTGCTACTCGATGTTCTCCACAGAACAATATAGACTTCTAAAAATACTCGTAACTCATAACTGAGTATGGAGTATTGGTTAAAGGACTCCTTAAGGAAAGTAGAAAAAAAAATTGAAACTTTGTTACTGCTTGAAAAAATTGTTTCTTGCAGTCTATTATGTATTAGCGTATGATTGGTTCAATGATTCACAGTTACGTATTATTTTATGAATAATTATATTTAATTCTGTTTTGTAGTGTATTATCTTATATATGAATAAATAACCTTCATTTAATTCCTTCGGCTACTGTTATCAGTTGGTTAATATTATTAGATTAGCTGTGTTCCGAAGTGATCACAATAAGCGACGTGCAATACATACAATCAACATATGCTTCATTGAGGGACTGTTTTTCCATCAATTAAAACTTGTCAAAGTTATACCAAAGCTCAAAAAAGGTCAGAGATGCTGAACCTGGGACCTCCTGAATGAGAGTTTAATACGTTAACATCTTGGCCACCTTGCTCGATTAAGAAATCTTATCGAGTTTCTTACTCTCTGTTGTGTAAGATCTACATACTTCGTTTTTTTTTTTTTTTTTTTTTTTTTTTTTTTTTTTTCAATCTGTAGTTGGGTATGGACTTATTCATTGAGGTAGCTGTGGGAAAACAAATGATGTGTTAATTCTACAAAAAAGTGTGTAAGCATCTTAACACATAGCAATCTACCTGCACATTGTAAACCTTTATTTGTTCAACTGAATATTTTATCTCTTCCCGATATTAATTTGTAAACATTTGATTTGTTGTCTTACATTTGGGAATACAGGAGTAACAACAGATGTTTTAATACAAATAATACAATACAAATACAAGA
The DNA here is from genome assembly GCA_964059195.1 of Ectobius pallidus. Lineage (NCBI taxonomy): Eukaryota > Metazoa > Arthropoda > Insecta > Blattodea > Ectobiidae > Ectobius > Ectobius pallidus. The sequence goes on along the minus strand of CAXKWD010000005.1, from coordinate 13,306,457 downwards.
AATAATGACAAAATCGCAATACCAAATCTCAGGCTTTCAAAAATGCATAAAGTTTCATAAATGGAAATTAAAATATTGTACCATAAAATACCTAACCAATACCAATATCTTTAAAATTGTGAGAGAAAATTTTATAAATGGTTAATTCAAAACCCATTTTTTACCAGTACAGAATTTTTTTAAACTGTCCAGCAGTGAAATAATTTTATAACTATTTATGAATTTTGCAGTGGAAATCCTTTGCCGAGGACCCCCCTACACTCTTAGAGTAATTAAGGGGAAGTTAAAGAAGAAGAAGAAGATGAATTTTGATTAAACCAATTGTACTTTGTACTTAAAGGCTAATGAAAAATTATTATTATTATTATTATTATTATTATTATTATTATTATTATTATTGTAGAATAATATTATAATCCTATTAACTTCTATTATACTTCTATTACTTCTATAATATTAGACTTCTATTAAAATCTGGTGAAAAATTTGACATTTTCTGTTTGAGTATTTACAAAGGCGAGTTTTATTCTTAGACAATGGTTACCATCACAATACTTTACACTGCAAATATTCAAATAGAATTCCATGAAAATTTATGTTTCCCTCATTGTCTGGCTTTGGTTGATCCATCAAGATCCCACCATTGTTCGATATGTGAGCACAAGGCTGCATAGCAATGTTTAATTTTGGCCGGGACGTGACGGAACAGCGTTCCAGCACAATGTTTTTAATGAAACTGTGCCTAATAGAGTTTTGGTTACCGGAACTCACTGGAACACAGTCCGCACCGGAGATTTACAATAGTATACATGTATTACATCGTAACGTAACTGTAACTATAATTTGCGGCTGTGCCAGCATGGGTGAACAGTGTGATGCGATGAGCAGGGATCCGGTACGAGGTACTGTGAGTGTGTATAGTAGCAGGGAATGGCCAGTGGGGATTATTTTTAGTCATCACTGACTCACGCACAACACAACAAAAATAAAAACTTGTGACTTTATGAGGCGGTATGGTTGAAAAGGAGGTCAAAATGTGTGGGTGTGCATTCCGGCAAGTAAAATTTTAGAAATTAAGTACTGCCACATAGTAGGCCTACTGATCATTGCTATACATCTATTTATTGTTATTCATCAATTACTTTAACTTCTTGTAAACTATAGTTTTGGGAAACATATTTGTTTGAATATTTTTTATTAAATAATATAAACAGGGCAAACATTTTACATTATAGAACACCATATTTCGTGGGTTTACAAGCAAAACACATGAAGTCTTATGGAAATACTGTTGACTTAGTGTATTTTGCTTGTAAACCCACGATTTAATCTATGACCTAAGTTATTTTCCTTTACTACAGTAAAATTTTTTTCAATATAACTTCAAACTAATTTATTTATTCTCCTAACAAATGCTTTTCATTTTCCTATGCAACAAAGACTTATTGTAGCCTATTTTACGGACCATAAGACGCACCTTGATTTTAGGATGGAAAATTAAAGGAAAAATTTTGAAGGGAATAATATAATTCATTGCATAAAAAAATTGTAATCTTGTACAATGGTATCTGTGTAAATCACTTCTAACTTAAAACCTGCCTTGTACAGATGGCATCCAGGGCCGGATTTAAGAGTATGACTCCTATAGGCTAAAGTTCATTTGCCGCCCCCTCTATATTCATATTTGCTTAATACATTTGTTTTATAACTTATAACAAAAGGAGAGTTCAATGGTGTTTTAATCTTTTTTAAACATAAAGTTCATTTAGTTTAGATAAAACTACAATTTTAATGGTTTACATAATAAATTATATAATCAAATTGATTATCTACTTTTTTTACTTACTTCTTTTAAGATTCGTAAAAAAATTAAATGGGTTTCAAAATTAATTAATTTGTTATTGGAGATCAGTGATTAAACATATTTTTATATTTTAATGCTATTGACTGTCTTTTGCGTAATTGAACTGTGTTCAATTTGAATTAAGTTGTCCTACACGGTGAAATGAAATTACACAAAATGTAGTTCATTACTGGTTTATTTGTTGAAAAATATACAAACTTTTCTAAAACAATTCACCCCACGTAATCTTCATGGTCAAATTTGCATAGCTTTCTTACGAGATTGCACTACAAGAAAGTTATAATACAAAATTACGTGCTGTGAATTTGTATTATGTTATAGTTTTAGAAAGTAGGCTATGTAGAAGAACTAAAACATACTTTTAAGTAACATGTATTCTTAAATTCGTACGGAAAATATTATTAACGTCTGAAATACTTCACTTCAACTTTTGAATAAATTGCCAAACTGCCGCCCCTGTAAATTTGCCGCTGTAGGCTGCAGCCTACTTAGCCTATTTAGAAATACGGCCCTGGGCATCGTGTAAATTTTAACAACTGAAGTGTGACAGGACAAGGAAGAGACAACTCTTTTTGTATTAAAGAACTCAAAATTCCTTTATTTTCACATTGTATACCTGGCTTCCAGCTACCCTCATTTTAAGATTGTGAAGATTGTGACAAGTACACTGATGTACCCTACAACACCTTCTTTATGATTATGGTATTACCAGCAATATTTACTATGATTTAAATTTTTTAAATGTATTTTAGACCATTAGACGCACCCAACTTTCAAGGCTCTGTTTTCAAGGTTAAGAAAGAGTATCTTATGGTCTGTAAAATACACTAATAATTTTACATTGTAATGAACTGATGTGTTTATACAATATCACATCACCTCCTTTGCCTTTCATGCATGATGAAATAAAACATTAGGAAAAACTTGTTTACAATATTTCTGCAGTAGAGGCTCTGTCTTTTCTAATCTCTGTCATTTGAACTTTCAACTGGTTCTTCATTTCCATAACTATTTTTGCACGTTGCAATTGTATGATTTCCACAGATGGGAAGACATTGGACACATCTTACTGTTCCTTTTAAACAACGATACATTATCTTACCACTACTCCAGAAGAAATAACAGGACAATGAAACAACCAAGTAACACGATCAGACAACATGTGAGTCGTGTGCTCAGTTCATTGACAAGTACCTCGTCTTGTGCTATCTGTATGAGAATGAAATGTTTGAAAACAGCAGATTTTATATCACCTTATTCCATCATTAAGCAGTGAAAAGTATACAGCAGCAAAATTAGGCATATCTACCTAACATTTTAAAACTTAATCCGATTAGGGAAAATATGTCATTGTGATTTATGATCTATAAGTGCGTTTTAACACAGTAAAGTGCTGAATACTTTGATGAGCAATGGTTTTATTTCTATTGGCTACTAACTTTATTTACTTCTGTTCAGAAAGCCAGACATGATGAATACGAACTGATTTTAATGTGGAGGAGGAAAGCGCAGAACAGAGAAGAATGGGCTTTGACTGTCAGGCAGACTCTGGTCCTCAATGGACCATAACGCCAAGATGGATGGATGAATGGACTAACTTTATTTAAAATAATTACTAACTTTAAAACTGTTTAGTAGTATCATGAAGTTTTGCAGGCATGAAACTTGGCATTGGTTAGAAACTGAGGAATTTTACTCATTGAGTATGGTACATAAAAACTTAACTACAAACAATGTATAACTTGAAGTATTCCCTGCCTTTCTTCACTTGAGCACTGATATATACATGAGCAATGGTCCGTTAATGTAACCAACAAGGTCCCATCCTCACTTTATACATGGCCTACGTACATTGAGTTAGAGATTTTATCAGTAAAGGGTAGCCTATTTCCAAAAGTATCTTGTCTTGGGGAAAGCCACGGGAGTTGGAAATTTTGAAGTTTAGTATAATTCGCGGTTGGTAATGTAGATCGCGAAATTAAATATAAGTTTAAGGTCAGGTGACCATGATCTACCAATGACAATTAGTGGAGGGGATCATATAGTTTCTCTAGGTAGTGGATGCTAATTATTGGAGTGTACTAGAGAGACACTCTGTATCACGGCGAGGAGTCGTGAACATCTTAACTCAGTACCACGGCATGGAGCTGGACACATCATACTTTCTGCATCACGGAGTGAGCCGTGAACGTCGCTGATATATCTCTCAGCATCGAGCCGTGCACTTCGCACACTTAGTGGCACGCGCCTATTACCTCCGAGTAAATAATATATCATACTTAGAAATTTTTGTGAGGATAATTTATTGTACTTATAAATTTTCTCCAGCATAATTTGCCAAACTTAGAATTTTTTGCCAGTCATACAATTGAAAAGACTTAAACAATTTTGTTAAGAAACAAATAGTTGATACTTGAACTTATTATCCAACATCATATAAATGGAATTTGTGATTCTATTTTATCAAGCGAGCCATTATAACTTCATAGCAAATCTATCTAGAAGTGATTCACAATAAGAAGTATCTTATTTCTGTATGAGTTTGTAAACTGAACAGATTGTTGGACAATATCAATTACTTGTAATAAATAATCAAAACACCTGAACTCTGTGGATATTATTTCTAATAATAAGTAGTATCATCCGTCCTTCACTCTCTGCCCTGAGAATAGAGTCAACTCCTCAGAGACCGATCGGCCTAGCTGGAGCGGGTCGCATCAGTTTCTCAAATATAAATTTAGTATAAACCCACTGGTTGATACAAGGCACCCAACAACCGATAAGAGGACCCGCTAGGCGCCCAACAACCGAGAAGAGGACCCGCTACAAATATTAGAGAAAAAATTTACCAAAAACTTAAAATACACTTTGTTGAAGTAATTTCTCATTTTTACATTGTGTGAGGTCTGTGTGCTATTCAGAAGTTACAGTAACTGAGCTATCAGATATTTTGGAAGAAGAAAAGGTGTCCTGTTCCAGTAATGCTTCATTTTAAAATATTTAAAGAAGGGGAATAGTCGCTGGGAAAGCAACCCAAGAGACAAGAGTTCTTGTGAAGATTTTTAAATTACCGGTACTTATTAATTACATACTAAGTACAATGCAAAATGTTTAACACATTTTGGAGTGACATAGGGTGCCACAAATTAATTTCAATGCTTTATCAATTTTATTCAATTACATAAATTTGATTACAATTAAGTTACAAACATTCATGGCCCACCTTTACATTCTTCTCATGAGGACAGGTAACAAATTGCTTTATAACGACTATTTGAATGAAATGTAACAAATTATTATGAAATCTATTTATTCTGAATAAAATGTTACAATAAAGCACCACTGGAATGAGCTCTTGTACATAGTCAGACATAAAAATACAAGCACAACAATAGGAAGGAATTCAGTACTTGTACGCTGTAGCACAGTTGGTTGAGGCACTGCAGTATAAAGCTGTAGGTCATGGGTTAAATCCACAGTGAAAACATTAAAATTTTTCAATTGAATTAATCCTTCAACTGGGGTCATCTTGGCCTTGGGGTTGACTTAGTCTCTATACTTGATGCAAGATGTGTACGGAGCAAAATAAACAACAGACTTTCCTTGACTAACTGTGACCTGTCATTTCTTTGGTTAATCGCACCAGCGAATACTCCACAATAGTGTGCAACAAGCTCAGTTAGATGCTTACTTCCACACACATCGTATGATTATTTATATCTTATGTAAATGTGAAAACATAAGTTCTGTTAAGTGAGCTGCTTGCTTTTGTATTTATATCATAGGCTTACATGTTTAACAACACATATATCTAGCAAACAAGATTTCATTTGTTTTTATCGTTGCCTTGGCAAATTTGTTGATTCTGAAGAAAAACAAGTGACATAAGTTACTAAATACAAGACGTATTTTATAACATAATTAATTAATTTGTTGTACTTTTCATTTACATAATGTGTGATGAAGTACACCACATATTGTAAGTAAAAGTAATAGGCATAACCTCTAATAATTTGTATTATGGAAGAAAATTGCCAGCCAGGGCCTTCAGAACTTACGTCACCAATAAAGAAATGTGCGAGGAAAAGGCTTGTCTAGTGGCAAGAAGATATAAATTGTGAATATATACAAAACATCAGGAATCAAAAAAAGAAAATTCAATTGACTTTACTGTATGTAATTGACTAAACAGTCTCAAAAATCAACTATTGTAAACTGTGCTTTGTTCTTTCACATTCAGTTGTTTACTTTTGTTCCGTACACATCTCGGATCAAGTATAACAGAATTGGCTACCAGAACCAATCCTCGGGGTAAAGGCAGCCCGAAGAGTATAGGGGCTTATCTACCTCGAACCCTAAGGCCTTCAAGGCCTGTGTAGGGGTTAATTTATTCTGTAATCACACTAATGAAAGGCATTCTATGTGACATTTGTTCTAAAGTAGGTAATTATATTGCTGATTCATGAACAGATAATTCACATATTTAGAACCACTTCATTGTATTATAGTTGTAGCTCCTAGTGATGCATATTTCTGCATGGTATTTCATTCATGTTATTGTAGTCATGTCTTTATCATGTGATGCCAATCTTCCGATGCAGGACTGTGATCAGTTAATTTTCTTACTCATGTAGCTGAGGTCTATGCTAAGCATTGATAGTGTTCCAGTTAATATTAATTAGTTTCAAAGGTCTATCAGAGTATGACTCTAATGAGATTCAGAACATCATAAAAAATTATCTTAAACCCATCTCCTTTTCCGCCTTTTTTTAATTTCCTGATATAACTTAATTGTGTAATATTTTTCCATGAGTCTGAAATGCCGAGAGTATGTATATAGAGTAATCATTGTGAACTGGGTATTTAAGACACACAAATGCATATTGAGAAGCTTGCTTAGGAATTGTCTATTGCCATTGTGTAATTATATACATAAATAAGCCAATAGTAGACCTGAATACAATATGTCTTATTGATCTTATGTGGGAAATGGTTGTTTAGTGTATTTATAAGGTTTAATATTATACAACATTGCAAAATTCAGTAGCTAGGCGTTTTGCAATTTTTAATTGTTCTGTTATGTTTTATCAATACAATCACTTTTACATTCTCTACCCATACAATCTAATATTATAAAATCATGGGTAAAGGCTAGTTTACACGATGACACTAGGTTTTGCAACCACTTTCATGAAAGTGATTTCATGAAACTAATTACACCCATTTTCTTAAAAACTAATTCCAATGCAACCGCACGTTTCATCTTATTTCTCAAGTTCAAGTTGTTGAAATCCCACAAACACATTTGAATTACGTATGAATCCAGGCATTTCACAATTTTCTCACTTTCCCACTTCATTTTATGAAATGCGAACATGATAAATATGCATAAAATATCAAAATTACTATTATAGTTTCATAAAAAGCAGGAATCAGCTGAAACTGAGCAGAACATCTCGCGCTTGTGCATTCATGTAAAAAACTGTTGCAAAACTTAGTTACAAAACCTAATTTGTGTAAACTAGCCTTAAGTATGCTTCTTCCCTACACAAATCTACATGCTTTGAGCAATTTGCACAAAATTTTGCACACATATCCGCTTCAACCAGGAAAGTAGCATAGGCAACATTAAAATTCAAACAAAGCACCCCTTCCTTTGTAAAACTATATAATTTCTGGAAATATTAGATTATATTCACCAAATGAAATTTAGACTGCATGTGGAGTTCTCATGACACCACTATTGTTTGCAGAGTTCACAGGTTGCTTTGGAAATTGCATGATACTGGGTTTTGAGAAATTAGAGAGGCTAGCGATAGAAATATTTCTGTAAATCGATAAGGGAGAATGAAATCCATGTAAATATATATTAGATGTCATGCATCACAACCATTTCTCTAGCCTGGGCGTTCTGAGGATTCCATTTGCTGATGCAAAGACAGTGAGCAAGAGACGATGTAGGCTACCATGTGCTTTATACATGTGCCAGACAGGGAGACGAGGAAGATCTTTTAGGATCAGCTGAAATGGTGGGTTAGCCATAGCCCCGGAACGCGCTTTCTGGATTCAGAGAGACCCTTAAAAGGCATTCACGAAGTACACCCAGAGAGTTTTAGAAAGTAAACAGCAAAATGAAGACCATCAGTTACGGTTCCAATGGAAATATATACGAGAGCCAGTAAATGTCCGAGCAAGACTCTCCAATGATATATAATGAAAGGAAAACATAATCCTGAAAACTGTAAGAAGCGAAGGATGATGTTAATGTATGACAATGGTATAGCCACTGGCCCAGGAACTCTGGCTTAATAAATGGGCAAATATAAAAAAGTACTCTGAGCATGGAGAATATCATTTTCTCATTTGATATTTTGATTTAAAATAAAGAAGTTGTATTACAGGTAGATCGTTTTCAGTTTTCTCAGCTTGACTTTCTGACAATGATGAGTAGCGAATATGCTATGCCCGAAGTCGGTAAAAAGATCCTATTCACTGATACATTATTATTTATATTCATTAAATCTCCAAGTACAAGAGCCCTATTTTACCTATGTATGCTAGGGCTATAGTTTCAGAATAAGTATGTTATAATTATGACATGCAGAACATTTTTAAAATGTGGCAGTAAACAATAAACAAAAGTGAACATAAACACAAAACATTAAAAAGTTACTTCATAGAAATAGTTGTGAGAATTGATCACAGTGTTTTAAAAACTTTGTTAACGAATGTCTTAAATTCTGAGAAACAGCATTGGTTTTTTAAAAAGTCAATCATTGGATAACCCAAAACCTTACCACATTTAGTTAGATGCTTCTTTAGTATGTGGCGCTTGTAACCATGAAATGGGCAGTCTAAAACAAGATGTTCGACAGTTTGTTCATCATGTCCACATGGACAAAAATATCCATCAATAGAGGGTATGTGGAATCTTTGAAAGTAAGATTTAAATTTACCATGACCTGTCATAAATTGAGTTAAAACGAATGATGGTTCGAAATATTTCAACAACAGTCTGTCGCGAACTGTAGGAAAGTACATCACTCTTGTAACAGCGCCATTGATGCTATTAGCCCAAAGCGAGGACCATTTATTTAGCAGATCAACTTTCAGCTCTTTTTTCAATTAAGAGATGGGACACTTGACATGTTCAAATTCCAAATCGGAAGATGCAGCAAGTTTGGCCACTGATACATTATTCATGCTGTTCACTGTGCATTAGTTGAGAAATAGAGATGACGTCTATTACAAGCTCTAGTCGTGCAAAAAGTGACAAAATTCTACATTTTTAGTCCTATGTGTGCGCAGTAGATTAATGTCCCAGGTTTTCTGGGTTTTTTTTTATTTCAGTCCTGAAATGGTTGCATGGGAACATGGGAGTGGGGAATGAAATATAACGTAAAGACAGTGAAATTCTATGTTTCTATATATTAATGTTTCTGTTTCTTTATATTTCACGATCTAGCAGGCATGACGTGTAGAAGCAACGTGTTGCAAAATAATTCTAAGTCATCTATGAGCCATAAGAAACTTTATCTAGCATTTTCTAAGAAAACAATTTGAGTGCGACAAGTCATATTTCCTCATTGCAAACTCTACATGACTAGAGTTCGAATTTCGAACTAAAGCTCTTATTAAAAAAAAAAAAAAATCGTGAAAATTATCTGAACGGCAGTTAAGTTATTCTTGCCTCGTAAATAAACAAATCTTGGCTTCATGCTGAAACAACTGAAAACGCGATCTTTGCCTGTTAGCCTATTCTAAATCAAAATGTGACGTGAGAAAAGTGTATTACCCTTGCCTGGGAAAAATAAGTTATGCGAGTGTATTATACATATGATTTTATTTTAGTTGTGTATTTTTCAGGGATGTGACCTACAGCATGGCAGCGACTTTTCACATCCACGTTAGCTTACATTAAATATATTTAAATTTTCTCCATTTTGTGAAAAGCGATTTTATCGATTTGTGTTTAAATTTCGCACACGAATTGCTTAGTATACAAAATATATATTATTATGTGGTGGGCTATATTATGTATTATGAGCTAAGAGCTAAAACTTTTATTTGTAAAGTCTTTTCTAATACATTCTCGGAAGGGTAGTTACCACTTATTTCGTAGAAAAGTTTAGGTTTAAAGTGTTGTCTCACGAAAATGCAAATTTGAATGAGGCTGCAATACAGTTATGACTAAATTGGAATATATTAGGGTAGAGGAAGTTATGTTTTTCATATAATAAATTTTCAAGGAATTAATTTATGTGTTGAAATGCGAAAAGAGTAAGAATAAGTCAACTTTCTGAGTCCTTAAACTTTAAAGTTCAGTCTCAATACTAATCTGAAAAGTCGTTCCTGTGTACACAATTATCATAGGTAATCCCACGAGAGTTTATCGATGGATTCACGACTGCGCAGAACAGAATAAAATCACACGAACTGGTTGCACCGAATCGAAATTTTATTTTTAATCAATGTACATTTATATTATTTCCAAACAAGTTAAGTTGTATAAAACAATCTTTTTTGTGCTGCTTAATGGCAGCTTGTGACGTATTAATCACGGCATATTGATCTTACGTGTCCAGTAACGAGCTGACGGTTTTATCAGGTAAAATACTATCCTCGTATTAATAGCAAGCTTTATATAAGGTAAACAATCGTGATTGATCTATATCCGAGGAATTGCTAAACGTTATTGGTCAATATCTAACACGCGGAGTATGAATGGAATACTGCAGGTAAAAATTGTAATCATTAGCTGAGTTATAGGAGAATGCTTACAATTAGTGTATGTCACAACTTCAGACGTGCTCATATGAAACCAAAGTATTTCAAGAACAGCTTCTGTGACTGTTGTCCTTTGTTATAATCAGGCTTTAAAACTTAGTGCCCGAACCCACAGAGGGAGTTGATTCCGGTTACCAACAACCTGAGTATAGGGGGTGGAGGGTGATTGCGTAGGCTGATAAGACAGTCATTGATAGTAGTACTGAGAGGTGAATTCGCTCATAGTACGGTGCCTCTCAAATTGGTCAACAGTGTACCTTGTCATTGTGCGTGTTTAAATTTATAATACGTATTCGGCATGCCGAAAGTAAAGTGTTCTAAAACGCAAACATATATTGAAACATTTGGGAGGGACTATTATACACAAACAGGAGAAAGTATCGTTTTGCTTGCTTGTAATGTGAGTTTAGATAATGAGAAGTTATTTTGTGGTCTTCCTATATCTGTATTCTGGGTTGTTTACTATCACGTTAACTAGCATATGGTAGCTAGGGCATACGCCGAGCAAAGTCTGTACAGTACGGTTGCTGTTAACATATTCGATCGGGCACTAAGTTTTAAAGCCTGGTTATAATCTGTAGGAGATGGACCAAATCTAGCCTATACGATAAGATAAAATGTTTGTCTTACTTGGTGTGCGATACCCAGCCTTTCTAGTGCACGCAGAGATATGAAATTTTGAACAGAGATGGACTGAAGGATGGCCGAATTCACAACGAAGCCGGATTTTTTAATTATGACTAGAGTTCGGATGTTCATGACAAGTCATATTTTTATCCTGACCTCCATTCTTGCCGCAAACACAAATTAAACACGAATTGCACGCTTGTTATCCTAATCGGGCTGTTTTTATTTTGCATATAAAGCCATATTTTGGTCATTTTTAAGGTCTTGGTCATATTTTGGTCACATTTGTAATTTAACGTCATATTTCAGTTATAAATTCAGTAAAGGAGAAAAATTATAATGTACATGCACTAAATGGTCGAGTTAAGTTTGAAAGTTAGGTTATTAATTTAATATTTATGTCCAATTAATAGGTAAAAATTAATACAATTATTGTTCGTATTTTATAGGGACACGCTTGATCTACAAAATATTTGGTGTTGATAAACGAACATATAGAAGAAAATTCTTTCAAATTAGAAGTCCAACTGTAAATCACCTGTAAAATTGTTAAATAGTGATTATCTGATTGAATTCATGTGATGTAAGAATTTAATGTAATTAAACATTTGGAACATTGGAACATTTATTTCTAGAAAAAATGTATTTTATTAGGTCATATTTAGGATTTTTGAGTAACAATTAGTAATTTTTAAGGGCATATTTATAGTAATATTTTCTACTTTTTTAGGTCATAAACATCCGAACCCGAATTATGAGCAAAAGAATGGTAGAAAACAATATTTTCGAAATGGAATAACCAAATATTTCAATTGTAAAATGAACTGCTGGTGGCTTAGCTTTGCAACCGAAAAAGAAGAGCATCGCTGAAATAGATTGTTTCAACATAAAGCATCAAATTGTCTAATGCTTAGATTTTGTTAACCGGCTCTGATTGATTCGTTTGTTTAAAATGTTATGGGACGCAAAATTCTGATTTTTTTACATAGGTGGACGGAAGGGGAAAACGAATGTAGGCTTAAATGGAAAAACATTGAACGATTTTAACGAAATTCCTACGCGGTTTTTTTTAAGCTATGAAACTCGAATCGGAGGGCATGTTTTCAGGGGTGGTACACATTAATCATGAAATACACCCTGAAGCCAGATTTTTAGCTGTTTAATTAGTCGTTTTCGTGATACCAGTTTCAAAATACCCTGTTCATAGAAGTTCGTTCGGTTGGAGTATAGCCATCTGCGGACTGCTGTTTTCACTTCTTCATCAGATGAACCTTATCTCAACAGTTCAACTTTCATATGGTGCGGTGTACGATAGGCCTATTGTGCATGACACATTGAAGTTTCCTAAAGTTAGTGCTCGCTGGCCTAAGAACCTGACAGACGACCACAAGGGCCAGCGAATGATGACTAGGACCCGGATGTTTATGACCTAAAAATGTTAGAAATATGCAAGCCTTTATGACCTAAAAAATGGCGAAATATTACTAATAATATGACCTAGAGACTTTTTTTTTTTTCAAAATCTTGTCGGTTTTTGCAATTAAAATTTTATGAGAACACATTAATAAATAATAATATTAATCTTTATTAATAAATTTAGCTTTCTTTACGCATCTCTCTCTTTCTTCTAATTCTCAGAAATATACGTAGGCCAACCTATATTTTGTGAAAGTATTTTTAGAAAGAAAATACTGAGAAGTTACAAGCAACAATTCAGGGGTGTTCAAATCCCATCTCTGAGACGGCTGTAAGCAAATAAATGAAAATGGAATAAAAAAATTAAAGCATGGGAAAAAGTGAAAAATGATTGAAAATATGACCATAATATGAAAAATGACAAAAAAAATACTGAAAAAGCTAAAATATGAAATTATATGACCAATGAAAATTGCATAATTCTAATCACATTAGATATCATGTTTAAATTATATTTGCTATGGTAATATCACAAAGGAAAAAAATATGACATGTCATAAACATCCGGGCCCTAATGATGACGAAGTGAAAAGAGCAGTCCGCCGATGGCTATATTCCAACCGAACGGACATCTGTGAACAGAGTAGTTTGAAACTGGTCTCACGATGGAAGAAATGTTTTGAGAAACCTGGCGACTGTATAGAAAAATAGACAAAAGGTGTCCCTTCATGTGTGCATTTGTTTGTAATTGTACC